>SNQJ01S0016315.1:30426-75300 GCA_010110895.2 Picea sitchensis | reverse complement strand
ACTACAAAACGTTGCAGTTATGGAAAAGTTCAAAGACGGTGACATCAATGCCATGAGTATCATAGTGGACTCTATAAAAGACCACTTGATACCCTACATCTCCCATCTTGACTCATCAAAGAAGATGTACGATGCCCTAACAAGCCTCTTCTCAGTCAGAAACATTGGACAAATAATGAGTCTGAAGAATGAGCTCTATGACATGAAGATGAATGATGATGACATCATAACATCATACTTTGTGAGAATCTCTTAGTTAAGAGATCAACTACAAGCTATTGAAGAAATCGTTTCAGAGAAGGAATTGGTAAAAATAGTACTCAATGGTCTTCCCAAGATGTGGGATGCATTTGCCGTAAGCATGAACACAAGCAAGGAGTATCCGACATTTGAAGAACTTCGGACTTACTGTGCTCAAGAAGAATCAAGGATCGATGCAAAAGAGAAACCCGAAAAGAAGTACGATGATCAAGCCTTCACAACAAGATTCAAGAATTTCAAAAACAAAAGGAATTTTGGTTCAAGGAGGAAGCCAAATCAAGAGAAAGACATTTCAGAAGTACAATGCTTCAACTGTCGAAAGTATGGCCACAACAAGAATTGTTGTCCCGATCTAAAGAAACATGAAGCATCAGTTGCCGAAGAAAAGGAACCTACAAAGAAGACTAAGTAGGATGAAAGAGACTTCTTCTTCTTAAGGTAACAATACTCTTCTTAGTTCTTGTACATATCTTGCTTGCATCGTCTCTGTACATATCTTGTATATCTATCTCACAGGAAGATAATGTGTTCCAAGAAGAACTATCTTGATGGAAGAACAACAAGATAAGGATTGATATCATTAGATAATGCATGAAAGAATGGAAATACATCAAAACAAATCATGTAGATCTATTGCAAGATAAGTGGAATCAATCATGAATAGACTTAGAAGCAAAGACATAAAGAAGAAAGTTGACAATCAAGAGGAAATTGGAGAAAGACTTATGACATTTGTAGAAGACAACAAGAAGAAAGAAAAAAAAAAAAAAAAAAAAGAGCCAATTATATATTGCGGAAGAAAGGATGTAGACAAAAAGCGTGGACTCTGGTAGATGGAGGGAGGCGATTATATGCACTCATACATGAAGCAAGAATTAGGGGGGAGCTAATCTATGATCTATTGAAAATGATGAAGTATATCCATGGTAGTAGCCATGAAAGGTAGTACTTGTTCGGTTCGACCTTAGAAGAAGTCTCTTCAAAGAGAAGCCTTAAAGTATCCAGTTTGTTTCAAAGAAGCCTTAAAAGAAGTATCCACAGTTTGTCCATCCAGGATCAGGTAATCTTATGATAAAAGAGAAATTAGGTTTTAGGGCATGGAATCTATAAGAAACTCCATGGACCCAGCTAAAAGAAAAACCGCTGAAGACAAGATATTCCAAGAGAGAGCTTCGAACAACTGCGTCAATTGTATGGGAATGCAAGATTCTGACCTAATATGAAAGTGTGAAGAGTTGTGATGAAGGACAGTGTATGGATGACTTATAAATGAAATCATTGTAATATTCAGAACTAAAGGTTCTCAGACGGAGGAGAGGAGCCAAGTGATTGCTTGTTCAAGTAAACCGGACATACCTCATGAGTCATTATATCATCACAACATCCATGAGTTGGAGTGCTACATCAAGATGAATGCAAAAGACTATTCTCTAGAGCAATTGAACAAAAGAGCATATGAAGAGAAACCTCAAGACTTTGTAGCATACCATAAAGGGCTCTTGTATCTGAGATGGAAGAAGATAACTTGGTGAAGAACCTCCAAATTTTGCGGTGAAAGATTCTCTATAGCGGAGATATTGTATCAAGATGATTACTTTCGATGCGTCGGATCATGATAATGAGAAGAAGTGCCACATGGGTATATTGTTTAACAATGATATACTTTATTGATCCCGAGGGAGATGCAGCAAGAGCAGCTAAAGAAAACTAGTGCTCGAATAGTACATTTGAAATCCAAGCATTACATTATCCATGATGAAGTCAGAGAAAGGAGAAAGTGGTTCTCCATACCTTATCTCCATAGATGAGAAGATAAGACATTTTGAGTAAAAGCTTCCATCAGATGAAAGAGTTTGCATACTCAAGCTAGAGCTCATTAGAGACGACTTCCTTATTGAAGAGGAAGAGATGACTCCCGGTTGGGAGGGAGCAATGACATAACATTGATTTATGGACAATCATTATCTAGTTCGAAAAATGGTCCCGAGGATAGGCTTAATTCAACACCGATTCGGAAAGTTGATTGAAATTTCTGATGGGCGGTGATTTCCCAATAGTAGTTGTAACATGGGAAATAGTCCAAATTTCTGATATATCATAGGCAATGACTTCCCATTGTAGTTGGCATGGGGAGTGGTCTAGGAAGTCTCTCTTCTTGAGGTTACTCAAGAAAAGTACAGCGCTTCTTGAGACATCGATTTCTTGTTATGGTTAACATGAGGAATGGTTTTGTTTTGGAGGTTGATACAGGTGAAGTCTTTTCCTCTTGTGGTTAACAAGGGAAATGGTCTGGACGATCATTCCTTAGGGTTTATACATTCTCTTTAGGGTGCACTTTAACCAGTGTAAGAGGAATGGCCCAGGTGGGGAATGGTCGGGGAGTCAACAATCGAGGGGCAGGCATTCCTTAGGGTTTTATACATTCTCTCTAGGATTTACTTTTTATTGAGTGTAGGAAGAATGGCTTGGTGGGGGAATGGTCGAGGTTCATAAATGGAGACGTTATTCTTCCTTGCTTGAAGAATATTCGAACTGACTCATTATTGATGTTTACCTTTTTGAGAAGCGGAATATTCTTTCGGATCTCATATATATGAGTAGAAAGATTATTTAAATAGTTCGGTATATACGCTTATTGTTTCTATCCATGTTGATATCAGATTATTGTTATAAAGACTACATGGCCGGTAGATGTATACTATTGTGGTGGATGTGTTCCATTGTTTGTAGCTGACTACTCGTTCGCGATCCAGGTACTTGTGCTACCCGGGTGGTAGTGTACCATTGGATTGTAGTTATATACTAATATGAATATGCATAGTTGTGTTCTATTTTGATTCGATTACCTTGAATACTATGGCCGATTTGTGGAAATAATTATCAACCCGGATGAATGATGAAGCGAGATTTTTCCAGACGAGAAAATGGTTTGGAACATTTACTCTTCTAAATTAGAAGAATGGCTCTTGTATCACTCGGTGGTGTGAGTGACTTATCCATTATCATGTCTAATTACTCAGATCGAGTATGGTTTTGAGAGATGATGCGATTGATATTATTGGCCAGTTACTCACTTGATCTAGTCATGATCTAGTCTAGAACCACAACTATGTTGATGTTATCGAATTTGAATGGTATATTTTTGTGCTCAAGACCATTTCCTTTTTTTTTATACCTCCCTAGCTAGGAGAGTGTTGATATTATGGTAGTTGCGGAGGTATTTACCTCCGATTAGCCAAACTTAGACAATGATAGAATACTCCGAGGGGAAGAAGAAGAAACCCTAATGGGTTGGCTAATAACCCTAGAACACTTGTTGTCTCAAGAAGATATTTATATTAGGTTATTAGCCTCCAAAGTCCGGACATAAATAATATTATACATTGAGCGGTGGATACCCGGAATGAGAATTATTGGTGTTGGCTAGAATTATTATAAATACAGGAGGTGGGTTCTGCTCATTACCGGTAGAAGCGATCTCAAAATTGAGTAGCGCATTAGCCGCTACTTGATTGCAGGTTACGCGAGGTTTGGAGGAGAGTTGTTGTTGCAGCTAGCAGTTATGCGTGGACTATCTCTTGGCTAGAGTTTGGACTATTTGATCAACTCTTGTTGATGCGCTATCCTTGAGGGAAGGTGTGCTGCACCTTTGATTGGCTATCTAGCCTAGGGTTTGCTGGGTGATTCTGCATCCAAGGTTAAGATGCTTTCGGAGGTGGCAAACCTATGGTTGACAAGGGGTATTGTCGATGGTAAAATGAGCACATCCACTTATATTCTAACAAGATGTACCAGGGGTGATTAGGAATGAGAGAGAGAGGAGTCAATGGGATAGGTGTCAAATAAAGGTGTCAGGAAGGGGTGGGACCGCGGAGGAGTAAACAAAAAGGCTTAAAAATGAAGGGTGCCATTGTGATCCCTAATGAAGAGAGGAGTGCAATGGACTAGGTTACAAATAAGGTGTTGAGGAGCCTTCTTTTATAGTAGGAGGTTATACTACGCCACAGGCCTCCTACCAATGGTAAATTCCTGAAATGCTCAATAATAAAAATGTGAGGAGTGTTTTATCACCCGGTGAAAAAATTGACAAGGCCAATTTGTAGTGGGAAATAGATGGGTTATTTGTCATTAAAGGGCTAGGAGTTTGACAGGGTGTCTGATGGGGTTTTCAACGATATATAGCCTCTCATATACGTTGGGGGGTCCAATAGTAGTACTAAGCCCAATATCTCAAGGCACCAACAAAGGAGGCTAGGCGGTGCCCTATGGATTGTACTACATGACTACCCGGGTACTAGAGAGTCACTTCCCAGTGTTTTTTCTCGATGACACTATAGCATTAGGCGGTGATGTCCAGTTTATCTGAGGAGGGATTTAGGATGCACAGGTGCGATCGTATACAAGTGTTGTCGATCGTTACCACTCGAGGTATAGCGGGGGTTACAAGGTTAATAGCGGATGTGGTAGCAAGAGCCGGCTTGTATTTCTTGTGTAATATTACTCGACCGGGTTTGTCATTAGACATATCTTTATTAGCTTAAAGAAGATGTCACAGATATGTCTCTACCACGGAAAAAGTGCCCACAAGTCTTACAGAAGAGCTCTAATACCACTTGCAATATTCGGATAGTATAATATGTAGAACAAAAATATTTAGCAAGCAGAAATGGAACAACAATATTATATCCATAAAAATGCCTGAATAATACCATAATAATACTAGAAAGAACACTTTTATTAATGATAGCAATGTTCCCTTGCTAGGGGAAACCTCCTGTTGAGTAAAGCTCTATTACAATAATCTCCAAGACAAAATATCAGTACCTCTATATGTTTGTACTAATTCTACCTTCTAAGGAACTTCTAGAGGAAGATCTTTCTAGAAGCTTCTAATGGGTCTTTCTTACATTGACTTATCTCATTTATTTATTAGGCCTTATTAACTAATAATGGCCTCTATTAAACAGAAAACATATCCTACTAACTAATGACCCATGGATAAGGGTTAGGATCGGATCCTAACACAATCTCAGTGGGTGGAGCTTCCTGCTCCACTATCTGAGTACTATTCCTGTACTTGTGTCTGTCCTTGTACCTGTACCTGTCCCTGTGATTTGTACTTGTGATTCTTGTTCCTCCTTTGGAGCTAACAACTCATAATCCCATGTTGTTGTTGGTACATCATAAGACTTCTTGAAATCCTTCTCCTCCTCGAATATCACGTCCCTTCTAACCATTGTCTTCTTTAATGTTGAAACATAGACTCGAGAGGCCTTCAAAGTTTCGTTGTAGCCAATGAAGATTCCCTTCTCTGTAGTGGAATAGAGCTTCGTCCTCTTATTAGAGGGGGTAAATGACAATAGACTAGGCAACCAAAAAATCCTGAAGTGACAAACTTTTGGCTTCTTCCCTATAAATGCCTCTTCAGAGTCAATCTCCCAACGCTTTGTGTGGACTCATGTTCTGTATGTATATTGCAATACTGCATGTCTCTTCCCATAGAAACTTACTGGGAAAATATGGGTATACAACATAGCTCTAGCAGCACCAACAGTGGCCATGTTCTTTCGTTTCGTACCCCATTCTTTTGAGGGTTGTAGGGAGTACATCAATTCCTTCTTGATCCACATGCGGAAAAATCATGAAGGTTTCCACATTGTACTCACCTCCATTGTCGATCTGAAGTTGTATCTTTCTTCTTGGCGCATTTCCACAAGAGCCTTGAACTCTTGGAACCACTTGGCAGAGACCTGTTTGTCCCTCATGAAGTAGATCCAGGTTTTCATGGAGAAATCATTAATGAATGTGACAAAATACTCACATCCTATCAAGGATGTTGAAGACATAGGAGCCCACATACATCTGATTGCACTAAATCCAATATGCCCTTCGATCTATTGCCACTACTTGGAAAAGTTGTCTTTGCATACTTTCCAAAGGCACACCCTTTACCGCGTCATTTATGCTCATTGCTCAACTCTAGAAGGATTCGTCCTGTCTCAGAGCCGCGTTAAAGTTCCCCATGGTGTAGAGTTGTATCCTCCTATGCCACGATTCTCCCATATCCTTGTTGTTTCTTATCAATCCCCGGGGTGACTCAAACTGCAACATGCATAACTTACGTGACATAATCCCTATCATCTTGGTCTGCTTCGACCCCCTAGGATGGAGGAAATGTAGACTTTTGGTCACTGAATGACACATCATATCCTGTATTGAAGCCGCCGTACGTGTCGGGTTCTTTGTCATCCTTGGTACAAACAACAGATTTGTAAAATTGAATGTCTTGTTTGAATCCCTTTGAAAGGTGATTGTCCCTCATCCTACTAGAGTACATTTGGACTTATTGCCCATTTCTATATAGAAATTCATCTCCTCTTCTCTGAAACTGGAGAAGTGTTCTCTAACTCTGTCATATGATGTGACACACCACTATCAATATACCACATCCATGGGGCCCTTGTGCTTGAGCTAGAGAGGCAAGCAATGAGTGAGAAATCCTCATCAAACTTGGAAGAAAACTTGTCAATGTCTGTTGAAGTTGTTGTGTGTGGCTTCTTCTTATCCTTTTTTCTTGGATGGACATTGACTGGCATAGTGTCTTGGCTCATGACAAGCAAAACAATTAACTTTTCTCATGTAGGTGTTTCTTCTCTCTCCTTTGGAATTACGCCCACTTCACAGGCCTTTCCTGACTTTGGCGCCCTTTCCTTAAAGGAAACTGATATTATTGTCTTCCTCACCCTTGTGTTGATTGTCACTGCTAGTGAGAGATGCTAAACCTCAATTCCTCTTGCATGAAGTCATCCCACAATTGATCCCAAATTGGAGTGTTTGCAGCAACAGTAAAGCTCTCACAAAGACATCCCGATGGGAGAAGCCATTCAATTCCTCTCTGGGGGTTCATCTACTCACAGTTTCTCCAATGGTTGGTTCATCCTTTACTTGCTTTGGGACTTTGGTGGGATTTGCTGGATTTCCCATTTTGGTGAATTGAGGAGTTGAATTGCACCATCTAACCCTGTTCAATCAGTACACGAAATTGACATTTCTCACGAAACCTTCATCACAGCCTCCTAGATCTGAAAATAAAGTTGGTTGTAAATTTGTGTGTAAACCCTTGGCTTCCTTCTGGGAGGCAAAGCTTCGATGCAAAATATTAGAAATTTATTTATTAACTGACTAATTTCTTGTACCGTGGGTTGTATGCTGCTAAAAGAACAACAACAAATATTAGAATTATGATCTATGAAATATATATATACTGTTAGTCAGTTTAACCTTTGCAATTACTGAATATAGGAAACCAATCCATGATTTTTTTCTACGCGAATCTAGAGCCAACTCCGTGAAAAACCAGCGAATGAGGGTTTTATTATCAACTTCACCAAATCTAGATAATAATTACATCATTGCCAAACTTGGAAATTTCATCCACAGAGAAATTTGACTTGGATCTGAGCGAATCTGAGAATATATATTTGAGTCTCGACCTCATGCCTTACAGCTATGTTGTCTACATGTAATATGTGGTTGTGGGTGCATTGTAGGAATCTCACAGTTCCCACGATCTGGCTCTGGCTGAGTTGGGAAGGCTACAACCTCTCTCTCTCTCTCTCTCTCTCTCTCTCTCTCTCTCTCTCATTATTATTATTATTGTGTTTAGATAACTTGAGCTCAACAGCCCTCGCACCCTAACTCGGCCTCTACAATGAATACAGCCCACATGGCCCTAGATTGAAGGGACTCTGCCCCTCTCTCATGCCCTATCTCACGACTTGGTTGGAAATGAAGGTTGGTCGCCTTCCTATCTCCCTCTTATTTATAAGCGCTACTGCAAATCATTTACTGATCTGGGATTGAATACCCTCGGTGTCAACTGTGGGGATGCATTTGGGATGGAAATTTATTTCAAATTTAGGTATATTGATCTTTAATTATATAGAAAACTACTCTCTAAAATGTTTGGCGATATTTTGATAAAATATTCAAATTTCTAAGGATTTTACTTATAGTTATATAAATTTGGAAGGCTATTTGCAAGTAAATGGTATACTAGAATTTACTTAGATTTGAAGCAGGTTTTAGGAAAAAATGGAAATTGACAAGCTAATTTTTGGGAAAGGTGGAAAATTATTGTGGGTGTTGCCCCCTAAATTTCACTGTTCACAAGTGTATTTCTACTCAAGCCACCCCTTCTTTTAAATCTTCTACTAGTTGATTCAACGGTGGAGATTAAATACCCATCATGTCAATCAATGGCTATGATCTATTACAGGTATGGGTTTTGGATAAGATCAAAGAAGTTTCTAATACTGATTAATAATTTTCATTTCTACTTAGGAAATATTTAAGTGTGCTGGTCACATTCAATCACCATTTTAACCAACTTAGAGTTAGAGGAAATTTAAATGACTTGGAAAACCATTAATTAAATTTAAACTGAAACTTTTGGAAACCATTAATTCTCTAAGGTGTTTTCTGTGGCTGCCACCTAAGCCTAGGCAAGAACACCAGTCACAATTACAATGACCGACAATCCTCAAAATATATAATTGGTTTCCCAGGTCATCCTCAAACTATATAGTTGGTTTCCCAATCAGAGAACTTTGGTGTATCCCATACAAAGCTTTTGCTATTTTCCTAGATTCTTGAGAGGTCTTTGTAGCTTGCGCTTGTGGTACGATGTCATCTGAGACTAACATACTAATGATTACAAGAGCTTCCCTATCACTGCCATTATAAGATTCTTGTTCATCCACATTTTATTGCCTTGGTCCCTTTCCATCTAGAATGTTCCAAATATTTTCCCCACAAGACTGTTTCTTACTTAAAAACTTCCAAGCAACACAGTTCCTGCAAGCTTGTGTGAGTTTAGCAACATATCGCCTCGATGAATATTTGCCATCTCTTCCTAATGTCTTTAGTAATCTTTTCACAGATTCTATACATGAAATCTATTTA
Source organism: Picea sitchensis (assembly GCA_010110895.2). Lineage (NCBI taxonomy): Eukaryota > Viridiplantae > Streptophyta > Pinopsida > Pinales > Pinaceae > Picea > Picea sitchensis. The sequence goes on along the minus strand of SNQJ01S0016315.1, from coordinate 66,075 downwards.
TTTGACATCCTTAATGTCAAACTTGACTATTCTTCTTCTATTGATGGTGCTCTCCAATTGCTTTGCACATGTTTCTGAAGCTCCCCACAATTACAAAAACTCTTTCAACGGTTCCTTCAACTCTACGGTCTATCTCTCGTATCAACCAAACTTGTAACAATTCTTCATTCTCCATCAGGTGGTCTAATGCTTAAGGGGGACCGCATCTTCCCCTTGTATATGAATGTGATTGTAATGTCCCTTTCCAAATAGGACTCAGGAGCTTGTGGTCTAAACCCATTAGTTAGACTATAGCGAGAAGACCCAAGAGGAATTATGAGGGGTTACTAGAGGGTCACTCAGGTCCACGAGGGTGTTATATTAGGAAGTGACTGAGCTAAAAAGGGTTAAAAGCTTTTAAGTCATTATGAAGCTAAAAGAATAAAGTCAACAGTAATTAAGGGTTTAGCAGGTGATTTGGAGGTTTTGGAGTCGCTTGGTGTGAGTTTCAGGCCTTGGGTGGGGGTTTGGGAGCTATAAGGAAGAGGTCAGCATTCATCCCGTGTCATGACTTGTTATTGACTTGAGGGAGAAGACATCTCAGGAGAAGACCGTTCAATGTATTCAGAGAACAGGTTAGCTGAATTGGTGACCCAGGCACGCCTAAAAGTCTGGAAGAGATATGGGTGCTGGCATCATTCTTCATTGATTCCTTGATTACTCCCATATTTAGGGTATTATACTTGGTGCCTTGTTTCCAGGCTGGAATCTATGCAATGCTTTTGATCTAGCTTGAGTATTTATTCTATTTTATTCATTGCGATTTGTATTGATGAATCTTTATTCATTGATCCTAGTCGAGTGGTAATGGAATTTATTCAACATTCCATTGTTTTAATCACAGAGGAATATCTTAATACAAACTTCCAAGTCCCAACTTTAATGCGTGTTTGACTATTTATGATCAGTACTGTAGTGACACTGATCCTACGCACACATTAGCATCATTTCCTAAGACTAACCAAATTAGGGAACATTCTGATGGTATCGAGCTTTGATCCCTACGACTGTGACTAAGAGACAATGAGTGTACTTGAAGACCAGGAAGTGGTTTCTGATAGGTGAGGGAATATGTCACTGGGCCTTCCAGGAAAGGCATAGGCACAGTTTTTCCCATACCTCTAAACTCAAAGGAGGAAGAGGAGGCACAGAGAAATGACGAGAGAGAGAGGCGTGCTTAAAGGCCAAGTGAATCCGGAGGCAACTTTCATGCAGGTTATCAACAATATGTTAGCTAGATCAACATACCATGTCTGAGTCCTTAGCGCAGTGGTTGATAGATTGGCTAGAGTGGGCACCCCAGCATACACAAGTCCCTTGTACAACCGCAGGGGGAACTTCGGGGAGGCGAGGGTAGTAGACTCCAGTCACCCTCTCGCACATGCACCTTTGTGAGTAGGATTCCCGGACCCTTGTTTCCCAATTTCGAGAGGGCACCCCCGGCCGGTAGCACCGCCATAGATGCCACGAGAGGCCACCCACTCATGCAGGCGACATTGCAGAGAATAGGAGGGAATGCGTGGCATTGGGTGAAACTGACTTCCATGGGGACATGACCCTAGTGAGTATTGTGGATTCCATCCATTTCCGGTCCATTCCATCATCCATCCATTGTCCATTCCATCCATCCTGTCCATCCATCCGCCATCATCCACTCTTTCCATTCATCCGTCCGGTCCGGCCATCCTTTCCATCCTCCATCCATCCATTCCATCCTCCATCCGTCCATCCATCCATCCATTCAGATGTCCACCTCCTTCCATTCCATTCCTTCCTGTCCATCCTTCCATTTCCTTCCTTTCCATCCGTCCGGCTCCTTTCCATCTTCCATTCCTCCTCCATTCCTTCCCATCTTCCATCCTCCCATCTTCCATCCGCTCCCCATCCATCCGTACATCATACATCCTCCATCCATCCTTCCATCTCCATCCTCCATCCATTCCTCCTTTCCTCCATCCATTCCTTCCTCCATTTCCTTCCTCTTCCATTTCCTCCATTTCCTCCATTTCCTCCATTTCCTCCATTTCCTCCATTCCATCCATCCATCTTCCTTCCTTCCTGTCCATCCAGTCCTTTCCTTTCCATTCCTTCCATTCACTTTCCACCACCCTAAGGCTCCCAGCTCCCGCGAGAAATGGGAAGTATATCTATGGACTTCATCGAGGTCTACCCAAAGGTCCGAGGGGTAAGGTATCATATGAGTGGTGTGAATTGACCAAGTTTGCTCCTTCACATATACCAACGAGCTGGTCGATTCGGAGTAGCCAGAACTTTCTTCAGGGAGGTCTTAGGACTTCATGGGTTGTCGAAGAACATCGTCGGTGACAGGAGACGGTCGGTTCATGGGACATTTGGAGAGAGTTGTTTTAGTTGGTAGGATAATTGAACCCTAGCACCCATTATCACCCTCAAGCGGATGGAAGCGGGGCGAGATTGTCAACAGGAGTGGGTTGAGAATTATTTGAGAACTATGTAGAGGACAAGAGAAGCGATGGGTAAAGTGGATTTACATTTAGGAGGGTATTGCTACAACACCACCTTCCACTGTGTCCATTGGTATGGCACCCTTAAGAGCATTGTCTGAGATATGATGCTCCCACTTTGGAAGACTTGGTCCTCGGGGAGAGTAGAGCTCCCAAGACCAAGGATTGGATCATGGAGAGTAAGGAGATTCTCAGGTTGAAGGAGCCTGCGGTGACATAAAACAGCCAGAAGATAAGGGTCTTGGACGGGCACATGATAAAGTGTAGCTTTGAGGTTGGAGATTTGGTTTTGAGACTCCAACCCTACAAACAGTCATCTACGTGAAGGGGAGTGGGATTGAGAATCTCAAGCCTGGATTTTATGGTCCTTACATGATCATGCGCCGAGTAGGCGAGGTTGATTATGAGCTATAGTTTCCATAGGGGGGGAAAGATTCATAACGTGTTCCGTGTCTTGCCTCAAAAAGGCAATGGGACAATTCATTAGCATCGGAGGAACTTCCCTCGTTGGATGAGGAGGACAGTTGGAGTTGGATTAGGAGGAAGGTTTGGAGATTCCAGGCCGGAAATTGAGGGGTGAGTGCGTCAAAGAGTGTTTGATCCCGGATGGCCGAGGGCTTCCGGTGGGGATGCTACCCAGAATAGCGGGTGTTGTAGCACCACAGATGATATTGCCCGAGGGAATGACAATTTGAAGGAGAAGGAAAGACGATTAATGTCCCTTTCAAATAGAACTCTAAACCCGAGGGAGGCTTAATGGTCTAAAGCGCCTCGTTAGACTATAGCCGAGGGGGCCAAGGAGGGGTAAACAAGGTTACTGGGGTCACTCCGGTCGGTGTTATATTCAAAAGTGACATTGAGCTAAAGGGTTAAAAGCGATTTTAAGTCATTATGAGCTAAAAATATAAGTCAATAGTGAATTAGGGTTTATTGATTTAGGGTTTTGGAAGTCAACGGTGAATTAGGGTTTCGGCTGATTTAGGGTTTTGGAAGCTATAAAGGAAAATTGACCTAATTCATCATTATGAAAAAATTGACTTGATAGTTGACATCATTATGCAGATTATGACTTGTTATTGAGGAGAAGAGGCGCATCTCAGGAGAGATAGTTCAGTGTATTCCAGGAGGAAGACACAAGTTGGCTGATTTCGGTGTTGAAAGACACACCCTAGTCACCGGGAAGATCATCCAGGTCTTCCATCATTCTTCATTGATTCCGCAATGCTCCCATATTTCGGGTAGTATCTTTTAGTTGCTTATTTGTATTCCGGCTAAGATCCTTTTGTCTTTTGATTTAGCCGAGTATTGTTATTTTATTCAGCCGCAGTTGCTTATTTGTATTCCGACTAAGATCCTTTGTCTATTGATCTAGTCGAGTATTGTCAATTTATTCAACCGCATTCGACCATTTTGTAATCCACAGAGATATCATAATACAAACTTTGCAGTCCTTTGTCATGTTTATTATTTGTATGATCATTTATGTGCTGTAAACCTTTGATCCTACACACACAGTAGCAGCGTTTCCTAGACTAGCCAAGTCAAGAACATTACAGTGATTACCTCACAGATTCATAAGTTCATAATCACTTTTGTACTATGTTGAGTTTTTCAACAACAATAGATGAAAGAAAGAGCCACATCATTAAGGGTCTACAAACTAAGTGATGTCATTCCTTTCCAACATCACACGTCCTTGTAGTACAAATCTATAATAATATTTCTATGTTGAGTTTTTCAGCAACAATGGATGAAAGAAAGGGCCACATCATTAAGCGTTTGCAAACTAAGTGATGTCATTCCTTTCCAATATCACAAGTCCTTATAGTACAAATCTATAATGATATTTCAGATTGAAGACAAAAATAGAGTTTTAGCTTTTTTGGGAGTCTAACCTAAAATATAAACCAACTCATCAAGATTTATTTTTCTCACATCAGGAGTATTACAAACAACCTATTGCGAAAAAAACTATTAAAATAAACAAAAGGGAATTTCATTGGAAAAAAACCTATTAAAATAAACAAAAGGGAATTTCAGTGCTAGAAGTTTATTCCAACAAGTAATAATTCATGCAATCTCTGTGTATGCTTTATTTGGAAAAAAAAATATTAAAATAAACAAAAGGGAATTTCAGTGCTAGAAGTTTATTCCAACAAGTAATAATTCATGCAATCTCTGTGTATGCTTTATTTGGAAAAAAAATTATTAAAATAAACAAAAGGGAATTTCAGTGCTAGAAGTTTATTCCAACAAGTAATAATTCATGCAATCTCTGTGTATGTTTTATTTGGAAAAAAACCTATTAAAATAAACAAAAGGGAATTTCAGTTCTAGAAGTTTATTCCAACAAGTAATAATTCATGCAATCTCTGTGTATGCTTTATTTCATCAAAAATGCATGTAGTAGATTTAGTCCATTATTTCCTTATTTCCTGCATTTAATTTTCAGCATAGAGTTTCAAATGTTTATTGCATCAAGAGTAGTGAGGTGCTCTATAGTCCAGTATAGGGGAGATGTCACTTAACATTATGTTATATTACATGGCAACAACAACAAAATTAAATAAAAAATAAGTAACTACGTATGTACATATATACATGACAACATCTAAAATATTAAACCAGCACAAATCCATCTTAAACCCGGATCTATCAAACACCAAAAATGATTAAATTTTTTAAGATGTAAGTTTTATTTTATCATTTAATATGAAAGAGATTCCAATGTTTATGTAAAACTGCTGACATAGCAACAAGAAAACATGATCAGCATTAATTCTATAACACTAGTGAGAATTTCCTCCCAATACCACAAAGTTCAAGATCAAGCATCTTGTTCCTGCTTTACGTGAAAAAATCAATGCAAGATTGGGTGGAAGGCTCGTTTATCTATGGAATTGTTGTTCATACAAATGATATTCAAGAATTCTATGACATTATGCATTTGCACATGGAATCAATGTAACTCATAGCGAGCTATGGATACATTTGAGAAGCCTTTTTGGCTATATGCCGAGCTATGGATACATTTGACAAGCCTTTGTGGCTATGTGCCTACATCTTGAGTCAAAAGTAAATTCATATACAGACATAAAAGGCTATGTACCTACATCTTGAGTAAAAAGTAAATTCCTATACAAAAAAAGAAAGATTAATGATGTAGTTACTTTGTCAAACACCAAACTAGGGTGTTTTGTTAAAAAATCAATATTCGCGAGTAAAAGGTCTTAAGTTCATGCTCATGCTGGAAGTTTAGAAAGTGACAACAAAGTACTTATCTCTAATACTGCTGAAAACCATTGAGCTGAAGACAGTCTAACCATAGACCACAGTGGAGCAACTGATGGTGAATTCCAAAGCTGCTTTGGCAAAGAACCACGTGATCATATCTGAAAAGTTGGGAAAATCGAGAGAGCGGATTGGAGAGTTGAGCGAAATTTGGAGAGTTTGATGACAATAAAAGAGGATATGGATAAGGTGGAAGAACTTGTCAGTAAGTTCACTAAAATTAGACCAACCAAGCCTAGGCCAAGTTGGCATACATGGCCCAATTAGTTGCTCATTACTGGCTCAAAGCTGTTAGTGGCCAGGATTCAGTAAAGCACACAACAAATGAAAGTAGGTTATGGCGTAGATGAAGATTGAGAGTAGACTACTTCGCTCACAGTCTAGTCATAGTGTTAGGCACTAGCACAATTTGAAGCAGGAAAGAAATGGTGCAAATAATAGGTGAAGTCTATAGTGTTATGCTGAAATGCTGCAAAAGCTGTTAAGTATGCCGAACTCTGTCCCAATTTCTACTTTCTCCATGTGAAGTCTAGTGGCGCTGAATCCATCACCAAAAGAAACGTCTATAGGAAAGAAGAGGTGCATGAACTAATCTTTGATGACACGATGGGTATAGGACAGATTGCCACTTTGGTAGCTTGCTAAGGGGGGTGTTGGAAGAATATCAACACACCAAACTTGGAATGGAGCTAGACTGTTTATGAGTCTGTTTAATAATTCGGCTGAGAGCCAGCCGAGAAGCTCACTGGGATGCTGCTGGGAGTCCAGAAGGAGTCGAGCAACAGCTCCATTGAGACTCCAATGAAGAGCGATTCCACCAGAATCACACAAACCAAAAGGCAGTTTTTAGTTACAGTTAAAAGTGCACCTTAAGTTTTTCTCAATGCCGCCTTTATAGTTCTGTTGCAAATTTCAGTAACCGTTCAAAATATTCATGTAGAATTATGTAACTCTATCTCAAGCTAACAAGAAAAAATATAGAACAGATTTTCATTTAATTGAACCACCCGCTCTATCTCTTTGTTCTGCGTGTTTGCTTTTCTCATATTAACTCCTGTAAATTTTTGACAGCTGAAAATCTACGTTAGGCATTTCACAGGTGGTAAGTCTAGTTTAATCCATCTGAAAGTATGTCGGGTAATTTATTTGGAGAGAGATCTGTGTGAACTGACACTAATATAATAAGTTCTACAAATTATATTTTCTCCAATCTGAGTGGATATTTGTCATTGCTAACATAGTTGATTGAATTCCCAGTACTTAGCATTGGAAAGCAGAATATACACCATTGAAGGATGAAAATAAAAGAAGTCAATAATAAAATATATGGCAGGCTGCAAAAGAGAGTCTCACCATTAAAAATACAAAGAGCTAAAACATGATCATTGCGATAAAAATATCAGCAGAATAGAATACAGATGCTGCAGGAACACAACTGCAAAATTACTAGCCATTTCTGTGGCAAGAAAGGTCAAATTTACTCATATAAATTAAACACAGTTGTGAATGGAAATAGTTCAGTACATTCAAATGCCAACACAATTCCATTACAATAGAAGTCACTTCGACTTGAATGTTTGCTGAAGCATTTGCATGCACGACTTGAATGTTTGCTGAAGCATTTGCATGCACAAACCAAAGTTCAGAAGAAAGTTGCAAACATGGACATTGCGCCCTTCTTAGTGAATACATAAAGATGTTTTTCATGTTGGATTGCAGTTGAATTGCCATTGAGGCGAGTCTCATAGTTCATCCTGGCAACATAAGAAAAGAAAATATCAGCTGTATTTCTCCTGAGTCATCCTGAACTTCGTTGGGTATCTCAAAGAGAAGCAAATATCAATTCTTAATATGAAATTAGAAATTTTCTTATCAGAAGCAGACGTGTGCTCAATCCTTTTGAAAAAACTCACAACCCATAATCTGGACAGTTTATTACTTACATGGTAATCATCGTAGTCGTCATGCTGCTTGCAATGAACAATTTAAGAGTCAGTCATCATTCATGACTTATAAGAATGAGAAAAAGAAACTAACAAATCCATTGAACAGTCATGCAGATAGTAAAACCTAATTGTATGCTGATCACCAATGGAACCCTAGACAGGATTTTAGCTTTGTAAAAAAAACTTCATAACACAAGTTTAGTAGTTTACCCAAGGAAAAAAAACAGTAAAATTGTATGAAGAATGTAATGAACAATAGCTCATATATGAAATATCCTACATAAGGACAATGAGCTGGAATCCATATAGGATAATAATTATATAATTGAATAATGAATGAATAAGATATGAGATTAATATAGCGCCTTGTGACTGTATACTTATATGTATTGACTAGTCACAAAGGTGAAGGGTTGTGTCCCTTTGCTTAGTAATTATTATTATTATTATTAAGGTTTATTTATATATTTTATGTTTATTACAAAAAAAGTAGATAACATCTCAGTTAATAAGATCTACTTCTCTGCAAAAAGATATTTTTTTCGAACGAATGTGCTCTTATCTGTAGGTTAAATGGGCTGTGGCCCAATCAAAGTATACTGAAGAAATGGGGGGATAATAACTAGGGTAATTGAAGCAATGGGTGGAGAGCGACTTGGGTAAGAAAGTTGAGGGAGAAATTCAGTTGGTCCTATATTCCAGAATATTTGGTGGCCAACTTTAGCCCCAGAGATTTCATTTCTGAAGGAGAATCCCAGTTCTTGGAGAAAGCAAGGTTGCATATGCAATTTTGGACATTATGATTAAGCCTTTAGAAGAAGTCTAAACAAACTTCCTTGTGACTTGGAGAATGTCAAATCTACCATTAGAAATATGGCAAGAGAAAACGTTAAAGATGCTGGTGATGCTACAGGGATTTTTTGGATTGTTAATGAAATAACTAAAGAAAAGAAGATAGCCACATTTGCCTATTCAAAGTAAAGATTTCTTGAAGTTGTTAATATAGGTCTATTTTGTTCTATTTGGTCTCACTTTTCGGACTACAAAGATGTGCCATTTGGGTCTGTTACATCCCACACCATGAGAGGTCCCACACTCATGATTTCCATCACGAAAACTGTGATTTTCATCACATGTCAGAGACTTGCAGGATGACATTGGTTGATCACTTTACATATTCATGGGGTTATTGTTGGTGCACATACTTCCTCAGCACTTCCCTTGTGGTTTGTTTCAACCACTGCTCAACGATGGATGTGTGGCATCTAGAGGAAAATATCTGCTTGCACACCTCTTTGATCATGTCCCTAGAGTAAATTGAGGTTTCTAGTGATTGATGGTTGATGCATGATGCTTGGTATCAGATTACTCTTTGTATGGTGTTAGTTGTGTGGAGACACATCGGACATGTTGATTTGTTAATAGGAAGGGTGTTCCACATGGTCCCCCTTTTTTATTATGATGTTCTAGTCACCACATGACTAGGCTTAGACATGTTGTGTTGTGACTTGGTGGTACATTGGTTTAGAAGATGAGTTCTCTAGCACATGGGGTGTATTTTACACATGGATTACACTTTGGCATGATTGATATTACACTTCTGGAGAGCGCTTGGCTTATGCAACCCTTTTTACATGGTTCCAAACATTTCAGGGGTTAATTTTGGTATGATTTGACGTGGTTTGAGCTCTTTTGTGTGAACGCCCTAGCATATTTGGTGGTTTTTGACACATATACCACTTCATTATGACATAGACTGTTTATTTCAATAGAGCGTTCCACTTGTTTACTGATGTTGAGGTTGTTCTAGCCCTCTCAACAGCTAGTTTGCCCCACTTTTCATCTGATTGGAAGCTTAGTTCTTGAACGCCCTTGCTTAGTTGGCTTGTGTTCACACTTGAGGAGGTTTATCGTCAGGTGGATTGACTACCTTGATGGAGTGCTCACCTACTTTGGCACATGCTGAGGGATCACTTCATATATTGCACTATTTTGTTGCTAGAGATGGGGCCGTCCCCTTCAACTATGGTGTTAGTTAACCTTTTGCACATGGATTGAAATTATTAGTTGGTTGACTCCTTACTCTTGGGAGATAACTGTTTGCACATGTTTTGAGGAGTGGTAACACCTCCTTGGAGACCACATTCATGCTTATTTGGAGGGACATGCCACTTTGAGGGACCACACGTGACATTAGGAAGTTCTTATTTGCACACTTTTCCATGGTTTGTTAATGGATCGATTCATCTTAGAGGGCTTTGGGAGAGACGTTGGATTACTTGACTTGGTCATCTACCTATCTTGAGGATGTGCCCTAGCCTTGTGGAGGCATTCTTGCTAGAGATTGAGACATGTGGCATGGCCACCATTGTCCTTTGATATTTTATGCATTGTTTGAGTTGTCCACTCTAGTTAGTTAAGTGGGCATTATTTGTTTATGTTTTCCTAGAATAGATCTAGGGTTTTAGGCATGGATATTATTATTCTAATGGTTGAGGAGGTTTGAGCCTAAAATCTATATAAGGCAGACTCCTCCACTTGTAATGATTGTTGGTGGAATGAAGAAGATTGCATATCTTTGGTTTTGTCTATTGTTATTGATCAATTGAAGGCTATTCGATTTGTGGAGTATCATTCTATGTTGGTTGTTCATCTATTTCATTTAGGCTGATTTATATTGCTGGAAAGTGTACTTTAATTCTGCTGCAATAGGAGATCCAAGCACATGGCAGTCCTGTCCCTTGGGTAAAGGGTTGGATGAGGTTCTTTCCTTCCATTTCTTTGTTGTTTTTTTAATCTAGTTGAGCTGTCTATGTTATGCCATTTCATGAGAGGTTGCATGTTAGTTTCAACTAGTAATAAGATCACCTTCTATTGATTTGCATGTGCATTCAAGGTCACCTTTGGAAGGGGCCTTTTAATCATACAATTTCCAGCTTTACAAATCTACCCTCATTCTAGTTTTCTGCATGTTTATAATAGCATTAACTAGGTCCATCTTCCATCCGTTTCATGCCCTAGTTGTTATTCTATGATTCCATTAGACCTGGAGAATTTGGGCACTAGTCTTACCCCATCAACCACCATAAAATCAATCTAATAAAACCTAAATAAAAATCTGTTTCATTATGGCACCTCTTCACTTCACCTTGAGCTTTAGTTGTCATAGACTTAGTGATCCTAACCTTAGGGATACCCCCCTTGTACCAGAGGAGAGCCAATCTAAAGATAGAAGAAGATGTGTGGCGACATTGGCACCCTCTTGAGGTTCCCTTTTAGTTTGCACTGATCTTAGGACTTCGGATCTTAAGTGCAAGTTGAATCGGTAACATTTCGGCGTTGTTGCTAGGAACAAACTCTATTTCCTAGATTTGAAGATAAGTTTCATGACAAATTGATGAGTATAAGCTTTATGATTTATTATACAAGCTCATTTGGCGACTCCATACAAAGAAGTAATACCTAAGAGAGATTCTACACAAAAGTCTTCACAAGAAATTGTTCACCCAATTTCTGAGCCAGAAAGATAATATAGAAAAAGATTAAATAAACAAGCCCATGGTCCTCAAAGCACAAATAATCAAGGGTTTGGTTTTATTGAAGACATAAGTTGTTTATTTCAAAATAGTCCAGGGGTTTCTATTACAAGCAATATGGCTACCCCTTGGTTGGATGAACTATACAAGCCTCTGAATTTTACAAACATCAATGGATATCCTCATGATATACCTGAGAGAGCTATAGATAAATTGCTTTCATTCTAGAGAAATAACGCCATATTTGTTAGAGACCACTGGAAGGCATTGATGAGCATGATTGTTAAGAATGGTGTTAGGCATCTTTATGTTGTTATGAAGTTATTTGTCTTATCTTTGGAACAAGATGCCCCGGATTGGTTTGCAAGTGGTTCACAAGTTTGCCAAATAGTAGCATTAGTACAAAGGATGAGTTGGAAAATGCTTTCATGGAAAAATGGGGATAATGTAGAGACAATAGGGATTTATTGGTTGCTCTGAGCACTGCAAAAATAAATGAAAACGAAACCGTAGAGGAGTTTAACAAAAGATTAAGTCAAATAGTACAAAGTTTGCATACAAATGTTAAACCCCCTAATGTAGCAGTATTGATTTATTATGTTAATGCATTTGATGGGGAGCTTTCTTTCCGTATAAGACAAAAGGACCCTCAAAATATCGAAGCAGCCCAAGAATCAGCCATTAAAATAAAAAAGAATATGACGACATTTAGCAAGTCTAATTTGCCTAATTTTTCCGGAGCCTCCTCTTCTAGAACAAAACCTAAAGCACGAGTTGTGAATACAACCAATCCTGCCCCTGATCCAATGACCATAATAACTAAAGGGGTGAAATAATTGCAAGCATCATTTTCTAATATTCAATATCCCATATCAAGGATGCAAAATAGAATGGTTCGGATGGAGAGAAGACAACATTATCAATTCCAGCCTAGAAGGAATTTTGAAAGAAATAAGGGCCGAAATGAACCAAAGGTTCCTGTACCCATAGATGTTGCTAATATGGTAAATCAAGAGGACCATCCATGGTATCAATGTTGCCAAGACTTTCATGAAGAAGCTTCATGTCCAGAATATCAAGCACGTTCTTAATAGGGCATTGCTTGGTATCTAGAATATCACAGTTAGTCCACTGATATGAACTTTGTTGATGATGATATATTTATTTGTATGGCCAAGGGACAGACATTGAATCTGTCAAGTGAGGATGTCCAACAGATTAAGCAAAGTAGTGTGGATTCGAACAAAATTACTAGAATGTTTGGACCTAAGCCCACTTGTAAGGAGATCTTGGATAAGGGGTAGTAGGCATATGAAATAATTGCATAAACCCACAAGTGTTCAAAGAGGCTCAGGACCAAACAAACACGAACCCCGCAGTTGGAGTTGCTAAAAATTTATCTTCTTCTAGGATGATCCTTTCAAGAGAAGATATTGATTCAAACATTGATATAACAAGTGAATTGGCCAATGTGAAGGTTTCTATCCCTCTGACAGAATTAATGAAGACCCCTTCATAGAGGGAAAAGGTGAAAAAGTTCTTAGGCCGTTAAGAAGTAAAAGAAGTCTATGATGATTGCCCTATGGTGCTTCAAGCTATGAACTAGGGAAGGAAGAATGGAAGTCATAGTCCTTTCTTCATCACTCAGATGATAAATGATTTGTTGTTGCATCATTGCAACAACAAATCATTTAAGTCATAGTCCTTTCTTCATCACTCAGATGATAAATGATTTGTTGTTGCATCATTGCATGTTGGATTCTGGGGCTTCAAGAAATTTTATGCCACTTAAGGTAATGAATCAATTGGGTCTTGACTCTTAAGACTACTCTCCCTTACAGAAATGTACATGCAATGGATTCTAGGGAGATAAAAGTATGTGGCCTAATTAAGGAGCTTAAAGTTTCATTGGCGGCCTATTCAGATATCTGTGTTAATGGATATTGTTGTAATTGATGTCCTAGATGCGTGGGGTATGTTATTATCAAGGAAATGGGTTGAGTTTGGGAGGTAGTATCCAGATGGACCTAGCATATGCTACCATCACGACCTGTGAAGGAACTTTTGTTATCTTACACAGGGAGCCTATGTTGAAGTATCATGTTTAAGATCCAAGTGATCCCATGAATGAGCTAGTTTGCATTGAAAAAGAATCTGGAAATTATGCTATTCTAGCACATTCCAATGCCCCAAGTAAGAAAGAAGTCACCCCCAAGAAAGATGGATGTATATGAAAAATGCATTTTGATAGGTCTCTTTTCAAAACTGGAGTAGGAGATGGGATGGTGTTTACATCCCGCATGGCGAGTCTTGATTGTACCAACAACATAACGGAATATGAAGAATTGTTGCTAGGTTTGGAGCTTGCAAGGGATATGAAGATTAAGATGTTGAGAGTGATTGGTGATTCAGATCTTGTGGTGATGCAAATTGAGGTTCATTTTGTGGCAAAGAATGACAAATTAAAGAGATACAAGCATGCAGTCTTAGATTCAATATAGCTCTTTTATGTATTTGGTATAGAAGTTGTGGATAAGGAATATGTGTTTCCTCCTAAGAGGTCATAGGTTCGATCCAAAGGGGGGTAGGGTATGTAACCTCTTTAGACTTTAACAGTCAAATCGCTGCACAGAGGGGGTCCCTTGTCCCACAGACAAGGGGGTCTCATACACCAATTTGGTGTCTGGCTTGGCTGTGACCTTAAAATTAGATTATTATTATTATTATTATGTCTAAGTTGATGCTTTAGTTGTTGCAGCATCCACACTTCAGCCATGTGATGAGGTGATGAACAAAAATCATAGAATGGAAGTTGTATTTAGACCCTCAGTTCCAGATAATTTTGAACACTGGAAGGTTTTCACATTGATGCTTAGATCTTTTGATTTTTGACGATGATGCTAAATTGAGAGCATGGATACACTATTTTTGAATTGGGGATTGACCAATGAAGGATTCTTCTAAAGCCCTTGTCTCCAAGGAATCTTGTAAAAAGCTTTTTGCTCTAAAGTCTCCCAATGAGAGGCTCACCAAGAAAGAGGAGATTGAGAGGGAGTTTGTCTCCCATTACATAATGGTGTTCCAGTGTCACGACCTCATGGAAAAATGTAGGGTGGCCATGCAAACTTGTCTCAACATTGTCTTGCATCACCTTTCTAAGGATCAAACAAGGATGCGTAAGCAATCCCTCACTTTGAATGAGTTGACACCTACTTTGATGGCGATGGTCGAGGATAAGTCACCTGGATTGGATGACTTTCTGCATGAATATTATAAGGCTACATGATTTTGTTGGCCCAAACCTACTACAAGTGTACAAGGAAGCCGTTAGAAAGCAATCATTGGGAACCGACATCAACAAAGGTATTATTTGGTTCATCCCCAAGCTTCAGGACCCCAAGCTTATAACTAGTTGGAGGTTAATCACCCTCCTGAATGTCTCTTACAAGATTCTGGCCAAGGCTCTAGCCATGCATCTCAAACATATTCTACCCAAGATTATTTGCCCAAAACAAACAAGCTTCTTTAGGGGGCGATTCATTCTAGACAACATCATTACAATCTAGAAAGACATGGAGTGGACCAAATGCTTAGACCTCGACACCTTGTTCATCAAAATCAACTTCAAGAAATCTTATGACAAAGTTGAGTGGCCTTTTATTTTTCCCATGCTCAAGACCCTGTAGTTTGGCCCCTGTTTTCTTAGAGTTGTAGAACTAGAAACTAATTTTTCAAAGGCTTCCTCCTACTTGTCTATTAACAAATACAAATTAGAAGAAGTGGGGCTCTTCATGTCCATCCATCAAGGATGCCCTTAGCTCCAACACTCTACATTATGGCAGTTGAAGCCATGGGATATTTAATCTCTCATTAAGTGGGCCAAGACCTAATTAGAGGTATCCCCCTCCCTAAACAAGGAATGAGGCATCTTGTTAATGAGCATTTTGCAGATAATTCCTTTCTCACTATCTCAGAGGAATGGGAATCTATGAACAACACAATTGAGTTCCTTCAAATCTTTTGCATCATGTCTGAATCATGTATCTAGTAGGTCAATCCCTTTGATATAAACAAAGTCCATGGGACCTCTCTAAGACACATTGGTAGCCCAAGACCTCCAAAAATCATGTTCCATACCAATTTGTCATACCAATTTTATGATTCTAGGTATCCCCTTTCCTTTTCAAGTCTTGCCTTGGAAAATTTGGCACATGGTTATCCAACAAATGGAAAAGAAAATTGAGAAATGGCTAACCAAGCCTTTGGCTATTGCTATTAAGTTTCAAGTTTGTACTAATATTTTAGTAACCATCCATATCTATTACTCATTGTGTTAGGTGTTGTCTACCAATGCCTATCATTGACTTGAGAAATCTCTTTGCAACTTCCTTTGGGCAAATATGGAGGGAGGTAAGGGCTTCCATTAAGTTAATTGGAACCTCTATTGCACTCTCAATGACTAGGGGGTATAGAACTCATCAAAACCCATACTTCCTTATGTGCTAGATGGGCTATCAAGGCATTTGAAGGTAATGAAGCCCAAAAAATGTTTTTTGTGAAATTGAGTCCATCAAGGAGCCTCGTCAACAAGAGATCATGGTTGTGCTTGAACTTGCAAACTCTCATTGTTACCTTTAGGTAGTGGCAAGGTGAAAGGAACCTTTGTTTCCTAAAGCAATTAGAAGACTTGGAAGGTCATGAAGCCCTCTCTGAATTGGAAAGGCCAAGGTTTTAGGTTCGACTTGTCTTTCAACAACCATCCCCTGTGGTGGTCCCCCATCCTACTCTATGGAGGTAAAGTTTTGTTTGACATAGCTTGTTTCTCAGCCTTGGGACTTTTCAAAAGTGGCATCATCATAGTCAAAGGCATCTTTTATGCCTAGATTAGGAATTGGAAACCTTCCTTGGAGTTGAAGAATAGGTTCCTACTAGCCAATCTAGACAAACTTGTCTTTAAGGGGATCAAGGAGATTGTCCTTGATTCTCTCTCAGATCTAAATAACTACATGATTGGGCATACACTTGCCCAATCATTATTGTATGAGCACTTGGAGTGTGGCAATCATAGAGCTAGGGGATGGGTTGTTTCAACTTTCAAGAGAAAATTCAAAACTATTGACCACATTTTCACACTTCAGGCTATCATTGAGGAAGCTTGTCAATGGTCTTCAACAAGTCTTTTGTTGCTTTGTAGCATTTAGGAAGGTTTTTGACTCCATTCTATCATCTATGACACCTGCTTTTCCAGGGGTTGCATGCTATAAGTGTTTCTATTTCTTTCATTACCACCATTATGAGGCTCTATGAGATTGTTTTAGGTCAATTTTAGACTGCCCATGGATTCTTGACCTTGTCTAGAGTATTGTTGGAGTCAAGCATGGGTGCCTTCTCTCATGGACTCTCTTTGGTATTTATATAGATAAGCTTGGGGACTTTCTTCAACAACATTCCCATGTTGATGCTGGTTTATGTTACATCATGTATTGATAGCTATACTACTTTATGTTGATGATGTGGTGCTCCTCTCTCATTCTCTTAATGATTTACAAAGATAGTTACTTTATGTTGATGATGTGGTGTTCCACTCTCATTCTCTTGATGATTTACAAAGATAGTTGGACACACTTGCTTGCGTTTATGAGCTCGACTAGTTGGTAGTTAACCTTAGTAAGACTAAGGTTATAATCTTTACTACTTCCAAGGATGCTCTTTCCTATTTCCAGTTCTCCTATGGGAGAGAGCATATGGATACCATGAGTACTTATACTTATTTAGGGATTCAATTTATCGACCCACCACTCAACCTAAACCTTGCCTCCTAGTTGTGGCGTTATAAGGATATGCTTCGCTCTTTGTCTTGGATCATAGGGATTTCAGATACATTTCTAGTATAGTCCTTCAAAGGAGCACCCTTTCAAAACTATCATTAAACCCACAACTCTTTATGGGTCAAAGGTTTGGGGTCCTAGTTCAGGATTTGTGGACTAGGCACATATTGAGAGGGTTTAGGCTATCATGATTCAGCATATGATCTAGTGCAAGTGAATTGGTCCTTCGTGAATTGTCTAGGTTGAGTTTGTTGCACATCCTCTTCGTCTCGAGAGTATTAAGTTCACATTCTATCTTCATAGACTCAAGTCCTTGGGTGATTTTGCGATGGGTCATAAGCAATACCCATATCTGGCATCATGTTCCTTAGAGAAGATTGCTTCCTTAGGTTTCACTAGGCATTGTTAATGTCATATTCTAAGACCAACTTGCTTCTTCAATATATCTACATCTCCATTGATCAACTTCACTCTTTTAGGTACTCCTTGGACACCCCCCTAGCCTTCTTCCCTCAAACGCAGTGACCAATAGAGCAATAAGAGAGGATATTTACCAACAGTATATCTAGGTTACTTGGACCTCTCCTCATAGTCGGTAGGCCCCAAAATGGCCTTTTATATTCATTATTTCTTACTAATGGTTGATGGCACCATCACTGACCCTAACTATCTCCAGTGTCATTGGTCACACACCTTGAGGATTCCCCTTGGTAGTTAAGGGTCTACTCCCACCAATTATGAGCTAAGACAAATCACCATATTCCTTGTGGTGATAGGGTCTATTTTCTTTATTCTCTCTAGGAGGTGGATAATGAGGAGTACTTGATTTTCCAGTGCCCCATTTATTTTGAAATTTAAGGGAGATATTATTGTTTGTTTAGAGACTCTAGAAGTTCCCTATTGCCTTCTTCTGCTACCTCAATCAAAGATGCTTAGCCCTTTTCCTCCAAAATGTTGTTACTTTCAGACATAGAGATTTGCAGGAGAACCCTAGTGCCAATCCTAGGGATACCGAGTTTATCAACTCCTTCCAACCCATCCCAGACGTTCAGGGTGCTAAGTTCCCTTTAGATGTTGTCATCCCGCACATAGACAAAGATGGGTCAGTGTGACAGTGTCCTCCTCAGGGTACCACTACTAGAGTACCCTAGTATCATTCCAAACATCATGGATCTTCCTTTATTCTATGTTTAGGACCATCTAGTTCGCTTTCCCTACATCCTAGGTCAAGGGGGCAAGCGTGCATCACCCACTTTCTTTCTACTTCCATAGGTTCATCAACCTTGGAAGTTAAGGGAAATTCTAGGGGGGGCACCCTACTTCCTTCGATGATTGTCCAATGTGCACCTCTTATCCCTAGACATTCTTTCTACAAAAATTATCAGATCTTGTTTTGGTCTAAAAAAGGGTGGTAGATGATGATATCATTAGTCCCTCTACTTCTACTTTGAGCATTAGTATAGACATGTGACGAGTTTGATCTCATCTTGGTTTCTAGCTTTGGTCTTCATCTTTACTTGAAGGAATTTTGTACATGTGTTTGGGTTTATTGCTCTCATTCTATTTGCATTGACTACTTGGTTCACATCATTTTAGCATATTGGTGTTTAGCTACTTTTTTAGTCCATAGGGTTTTTCTACCATAGTTATTTTCTATTCTACTAGATGTAATATCGAGTCCCAATGACCTAGTTTTGGTCTTTCGTGAACATTAATATAATTTCTTTTTCTCTTTTTTCTCTGCAAGAAGATAGGCATTTAGTCTCCTACAACCTAGCGGAAGGATCAGAATTGGAACAAAAGCAAGGATTTTAAAAACTATAAGATGGTTGATGGGTACAAGTGGCTCTACTATAAAATTGTGTTGGATATTCGATTGAATAAGATGTGGGGGTTCAAATCCAAACAATTGATTTGGCTCTTATGTCTACATAGTGTTTGGATTCTGGAAGCCTTTGATTGATCCTAAGAAAGCTTTCTTTGACTAGTCCCTCATTCTCGAGGGTCTAGCTATTGACCATAGATTACTCCACCTTGGCATCCTCGGCTCAGATATCATTTGTGTGGTCACCTTGGAATTCTCAAACACTTATTTTAGCTTAGTGTCTATGCTAAGTAGGCCAGGAATCATGTCACTAAATTTTGTGGTCAATTCCTCTGTGCTTCAATCTCTTGAAAGATCACCCTCCTAGGAGACAAATAATCATGGACCTTTGTATTTCATGCAACTTGGTAACTTCTAAGAATTGAAGTATCATTTCTATTATGGAAGAACACAATGAGTCTATGTTCAATCAGGCTTAGCCTGCTAAGTGCTTTTCTTGGTTTGATAATTCTTTGATCTATGCCAACCTTTATATGCAAATTATTGTTCAGATGTAAAACGTGGCGTTGAACATGGCACATCTGCACCAACTATTGGAGTGCTAGAGAAGGGCTTCGTGCACCATGAGCAAGGAGCCTCCAACAACTTCTCCTACCCCCTTACCCATTCCAAATAGTTACAATGTTCAAAGGGTAGACCAAGGCACAAAGCAGGCTGCATTGTTTGTGACAGGCAAGAGCACTGCAACAGCTCTCCTCATAGCCCTCTAGCATGGCCCCAAAATGACAAATTCCCGACACTCGCCCCTGCCATCTTTGAAAATGAGAAGCTGCTCAACAAAGCATAATAGATTAATGAAAGCTAGGGGGGCCTCTTTCGTTATTCCAGAGCTGACCAATAATGGTTGGCAGCCCACTCCCATTAACAAAGATGAATCCCCTCCAAATGCTGGTCTCACAGCTGCCTAATTGTTTATCTTGGTTATGGGCGATCCATGTTTTTTGTGCCTTAAAGAGAAAACTTTATGGTTTTTATGGGTTTGTGCCAACTGGCTTAGAAGGTCCGTATACTTTATTGTATGCCCAAGTGGCAATTTTATAGGCAGTATGATCATGGGCAGTTGTGACAGCTCGTAGGGCTTTAGCCTAATCTTTCTCTACCTTGTGGTGGCTTCGTAGTGGCCCTCCTTTTTTTGGTTAAAAATGCTATTATGTACACTATTGTTTATATTAATATTTGAAGGAAGCATCGTATACCCAAAGAAAGGTTGTGTGCAGCTGCCTTCTTCTAACACAATATGTTAATGCCATAAAATGCTTTTGTTTGTATATCTATTGAGTCGATGCAACCTTGCGTTTGCTGATGGTCTGAGAAGAGAGCAGGGATTCATATAGGATATCTCGTTATTTGGTGATGAATCATGATCACTGTGACGAAGCACTGCTGGAATTGATCTTTACAGTCACTGAGGGTTACTAACTGTTGTGAATTCGGTTTTGCATTGCAATCATTGATGAGTATTCTGAACTGGACTTGGAAAGCAGTTCCAGTAAAGTTCCTATGGATTTTAGTTGTTACATAGTAGGGGGTGCAGGAAAAGAGAGTATAGGGGAAGTTTGTATAATCTTGATTGATTTGCTAAAGGAGGTTTTATCAAGATCTCAAGTGATGTGATGCCACTTCGAATTGTATATTTGAAAGGAATTCACAGAGTGACAATGTGAGGCTAGGAAATAGGGGCTGAAGTGATATTATGGCCTTCCTTAAGCTATAACATTGTCATTTTTAGTATAACCAAAGCATATATTATTTGTTTAGAACCCTTTAGCCAATGTAAGGGATTACTTGTATATAAGTAAATAATACGTCAACCCAAAACGAAATATAAATATCCTTTATTTGGGAAAGAACAAAGAACAAAGAGTATGCTACCGGTCGGTGTCTCCTCCGAAGTCGTTCTCTCATGCGGTCTTTATCATGGTATCTCCTATCACGATCCCGATCACGTCTCCTGCGCTCCCCTTCCTGTCTTGCCCGTTCCGCTTCCTATAGAGAACATTGAATTCAGAAATTTATCTTGGACTTCAACTAGAAAACGTACTCGCCATTTGAAAATCATCTAATCTATTCATCATTCATTTTCCAATTTCCAATTTCAGAAAGTAGTGGAGAGACCGGAATATAGAAGGGAATAATATATAGAACTAGAACATGGATCCAAACACGGTATAAAAGCTTATAATATAAATTTAATGCTAATACCTCTTCCTCTTCAGCCCGTCTCTTTTTCTCTGCCTCCTCAAAAGCCTCTTTTTCCATCTGCAAAATAACAGCATCCAATGCAGTGGGAATGAAGCAAAAGTTAATAACCAACAGAATTTAATCAATCCATCACAGAAAAACAAAAAATCATCTAAATTCTGAAGCATAGGCTAGAGCTACAGCTAACAAGATGGAAAGATGAATACCTCCCTGTTTCTTCCCCATGTCTCCTCGGCAACCTCTTGAGCATATTCGGGATCATCACATACTAAAACGTTGTCATAAACTGAGCCTGCCTTCACCTGCATTAAAGGTAAGAATTATTAGGATCTGGTGAAAATTCACAAGTAAAGATCATTCATATATCAAGAGTCTTTTAGTTCTTACCTGCCAGACTTCAATCCCGACATATTTCAAAGGCTTGAAGACATAAAGATTTGGATCATCTTCAAACTCTGAGAAAATAATCATGCAGACAAAATTAATGACATGAATGCACAGGAAACGCTCTCATGAATGTTCTTAAGAAAAATGAAAAGGTGGTGATCACTTTGAACAAGAAGAACCAATTAAAAATGTTAAAATGTTTTTCCCTAAAATCAACGAAGTGCTGACCCATACCTGGATTGTCGACCCATGGAGTTTTCCACTTCCCCTTGTAGTTGGGATTTTTAATTTTCTGCTCAATAAATGATAACATGGTTTTTACTGAAATGATGTTTTTGTTAAACGTTGATATGGACTTTAAAAAAATCTATGGCATGACTAAAATAAGTCAAATATAGATGCATTCCAACCCATACCTTCGCCTTCCAGGGCCCCTTGTACGCTGGATTGGGAATCTTTGGTGCTTTCCATATTCCATCATCTTCCTCATCCCAGTCATCAGGCTATAGAAGCAACAAAAGAAAACCCAGTGATGAAAAGGAGGTTGAAATCTAAGAAATTGCAATTATACTTTGGAAGTTTGTGAGTTATATTCATTATAGAACAAATAAAGATTACTCTCCACAAGTGTCATGGGAATTTTAAGTTAATTAAACAAACCTTTTTTGCCTTGGGATCTGGTATTTCTGCTGGAATATAATCGTAGCCCTGTATGATATAATTGTGCATATTGATCAGTTTCAAAACGTCCAGTTTCAGAAGGATATCACAATTTCAATCTAAGCTATATAAAAAATAAGCACTGATTTCAAAAAGTACAAATTTACCTCTGGTTTTGTGGCATCAGGATCATCAATATACTCTCTATCATCCCAATCTTTAGGCTGTCAAAGTAGGTACATATCAAATGAGTTAATAGAAACCCCTGGCATATCTATCACATGGAATGGACTGCTGGATCTAAGTTCACAGGAGAAAGAACTAAAAAGATGCAACATTTGTGATGGAGTAACCATTAGAGAAAAGATGCGCAAGATAAAGATCAGACATATACCTTTTTGGCCTTAAAATCTTTGATTTTTCGAGGTGGGAGAATATCCCAATCAGTGTAGAGGCTTCCATATTCCCTTTCTCTATTGTCAATCAGTATGCTGTAGGATGCGTCTGGTCTTATAATTAAAGTGTAAACATGAGTAAGCTTGTCTGTTTCACAGGTAAGATCCTTCTTTATTGGATAATTCTGACCTTGATATGATATTATGACATGGAGCTTCTTTTTATCTGTGCCACAGATATCGGGACCAAACATTACACTGCAGCAAAAAAAGCATAACGGATTAAAAGACCATACATAGATGAGTTTCCACATTCTAAATCATAAAATATACTTCTTAATACCAAGGCAGGCCAGATAATAGACCCTAGTCAATATCATTACCAGTCATCCTTACTAAACAGGGTATCCATGTTCACTGTAAGACAACTCCTAATGGGTGGTATGACTAAACATGGAACATAAATATTAAAAACGTTCATTCTTCCACTGACAAGAAGCTCTGGAACATGCATTTATCCTCTTTAAAAGATAATTTTACACAACAGAGTTACCTTCCACCAGCCCTAGGTTTTATCATATCCCTGAAAACCATCTACAATTAATAAATATCAACCCTTGGGGTTTATGCCCATATTTAAAAGTCAAGACTTGATATAAACAACACCAAACCAAACTGCCCAGTAAGGGGGATGGATCTAAAAGATATTGAAGAACCATTTTCATTGAGGTTTATCTAGCAGTGACTTACCAGCCATGGGGAAGTCGGAAGCCAGAATAGTATCCTGTGGTTCATGGCTAATGTTGGGTATGTGTTATATTCTTTGCATGTGTGTGTGTGGGTGCATCAGATACGACGGGTATGTAAGCTATATTCTTTGTATGTGTGTGTGTGGGTGCATCAGGTTATCCACATGGCCTGACTCCATCCCTTCACCTAGGGCTCATTTCGCGCTCGGCTTTCCTAGTCCTGTGGGGCCAGGTATGCTCCCCTGGTTACTGCCAGCGCTTCGCGTTCTAAATTTTTGGGCAGTTATTTGCTATTTTTAGCTGATTTGTAAATTAATCCCGGATTAAGGGATTAGGGTTTTGGTATCTACACGGAATACCTCCAAAAACATTGTAAATATTGTATGGAGAATGGTGAAATTCGATATAATGAAAGAAAGGTTTTCCTCGGTTGAGGGTTTCCTCGCAAAGATCTCCTGCGGTATTCTGTGTATGAGCCATTGATTAATTTCTGCATTGCTTCTAAGAATATATATGCATTGCTTTACTTCGCAGGTTTAAAAATTACAGCTAAATCATAAGAATGAGTACCAAAGCATTTTGAAGGAGGAGAGTGTGTTATGTTTCTCAGATAAGTTCCTGTAATAATATGTTTTCTTATCCTTTATTCATATCTTTCCTTAAACAATGTAGTGAGTGGGAAATGTGTCACTACCCCTCACTTATTTTCTTGTAATTAGGAACTCTCTCTTATTAGTAACATTCCTCTTATTAGGGGTTACTGACCAGTGGAGAGGTGTGGTGCACAAGCTGTACAAACAGGTCAAAGCCAGGATCAGGACCCAGGAGGTTCTATCAGAGAGTTTTAGCACTAATGTCGGGGTAAAGCAAGGATGTCCCCTCTCCCCAACACTATTCATGCTATATATTGACAAATTAGAGGAGTGGATTATTGAGGATGGGGAGATGCGATAAACATAGCAGGTATTATAATAAAAATCTTTCTATATGCAAACAAAGTCATCTTAGCAGTGAGAGCACTTAGCAGCTAACAGGGGCATCTCTTGGCACGAGAAACATTTTGTAGGGAGGTGGGCATGGAAAAGTCAAATAAAACCAAAGAGGATGTATTCTCCCTCCAAAGACACATCAGACTCAAATCAGGTGCAAGAATGAGCCTCTGAAGATAATCCAGAACTACAAATACTTGGGATTAGAGTTCAATGACAGCTTGAATTGGGAAACATGCACGAGGAAGAGGCTCCAAGGTAGGTGGAGAGGTACTTTCCTTCTACAAAATACTCACACAAGCTAAGATGTGAGATGGGGATGGAAAGAGCCCAAAGAAGAGTAGGATTACAAGATTTGTCAAACATGAAGATCAGAGGAAGTTGAAACAGAACAACACTTCTTGCTTCATTTGTGATGCATACAAACACATCAGAAATATTCCAAGATTAACAAGTTGAAGATATTGCAAAAAGGACTTCAAAGATGATGCACCTAAGGGACATGTTGACAACGGCATGACAAACCAAATTAGTGAACCCACCCCAGGGAGGCAGCCCAGATAAGTAGTTCAATGACTCATGGAGGGCATGCCTCATAGAGACGTCCTTCTTCTTTCCTATTTATTGTAGCAATTCTGCAATCCAAATTTCATACTTTGGCAAAGGCTTGGCTTCAAAAAGAAGTAACTTTTTCGTCCCATAGACCATTTGGCCTTGTGGACATTTAATATAATCCTATTCTATTCTATTCTACTCTCTCTCACACATACATTAGAAACATTGCTTCTGATATGAATTGCAACTGTAAGTAAACACTGCCCCTA
This sequence comes from Picea sitchensis, assembly GCA_010110895.2. Taxonomy (NCBI): domain Eukaryota; kingdom Viridiplantae; phylum Streptophyta; class Pinopsida; order Pinales; family Pinaceae; genus Picea; species Picea sitchensis. Next base: position 40,861 of record SNQJ01S0016315.1, on the reverse strand, counting down.
CCTCTTCTATAAATAAGTCATTGTATGTATAAGGAGGGCATGTTGAATATTGAGAACTTGTGATTGGAGGTTTCCCCCTCAATGTGGCATTGGAGGTTGTCCACCACAAAGTGGCCCATAATAAAATCCACTTTCATAATCTTTTCATTTTCTGAATTGTCAAGTTGTATCCTGATTCCTTCCAACCTCTAAGATATTATTACTAAAGATTATAATCACATCTAGATAACTTCAATAATTTCATTACACTTAGTAACAGTGAGCAAGGAAAGACAACCTAGGACTTCAACACAGGAGATACCCATTAGTCAGAAGTTATTCTCAAATCAATGTGGAATCTGATACAAAACAAGCAGAGGAGCATGTGAGAATACCACTAAACCAACCCAATGAATTGACCTATTTGATAGGTTTGGCTTGAATTTATTTTTATAAAAGCTTCCAGTCAACTACGTACAAGCAGCACCTTCCAATGTGGGATATTACAATGAACCAGATACATCTCACAACACATGAAAGCAATCCTTCAACTAATATGCCATGACTAGGAGGTATCTATTCCGCCAAATGACCACATGAAATGACCCACTTACACAGGTGAGTGGGTCCATGATGGGTGAACATGTCTCTGATGGGGACTGAATTCTGGCGGGAGAAATAGCAACACCCCCACTTCACCAACCAACCAATTACCTAGTGACATTGGCTTCAGAATTTAATATGGAAGGAACTGAATAACATCCATTTCATTGCGCTCTAAACTTTCTTCATGAACTTGACCTACAGAAAGTATTTTTCATAGATAACTGAAATGTATAACAAGGTCCTTTGCTCAAATTGGATAGAAAATGTATAAGAATCCGTTGTTGAAGGATCTGTGTAGACATGGAACTAATTATGAACTTACACCAAGAAGCAAACAAAGAAGGTGCAGTGTTGAAGAGAGAACAAAAGATGCCACTAGAGAATATCACCAACCCCATTGCAGGTATGGCAGATGGGACATCAAATCACAGATTGAACCAGAAGGAAGCCCTGGACCACGAGACAGAAACAACAAAATGCATGGTAAAAGGACATCAACAGAAATGCCAATAGGAGATGGAAATGCAAGGAAGATGGAACCACCTAAGTTACATAGTGTTCAGCTCCCTGAACCAAAACAAGGAAGCCACAAAAAAGAGCTCAAAAATAAATAGAGTACTGAAAAGAGAAGGAAATAGTGGGCAAGAGATTTCCCTCCATGTCAACTCAAAAGCCAAAGTATATCAGGTAACTATTACATAAACCATAGCATATCAGGTAACTATTACATAACTGTGGAAAGGATGGGATTTCAATAAATAAACAGACAATAGATTTAGGACCAGGAATGGTCTGACAAACACATAAAGGAACTGTAAACTCCTGAGTCTACCAACAGATGTGATGATAATATCAGAGGAATTAATATCTGACTAACAGTTTGCAATCACATCAGTGGTTGGACAGCCAATTTGGGATGCGCTGTTTCTACAAGAGGTGAACTCAGAATGAAGCAGGATTTAGGGACACTTCCAAGTTCCAACTTCTTTATAAGCTACACAAGTAGGATAAAAGTTTGTCAGTTTTATCAACAGATTAGCCCTGAACTGTGGTAAGGGAAGAAAATGTAACACCAAGGGCACCTTTTTATTAACACGTGGAAGTTGAAAGAGGAAAGCCCTGTGTTGACTTGATTATAGCATATACACACTAAGAATGCTTCAAATCATGAGACAAGAATGATGTTAGCAATCTCTGTAACTAAGGTCAAGACGTTAGGTCTCTGTCCCCTATGTGTTTAAAGTCTTGATGGAATCAGGGTAGACCTTTCAAACCAGTAAGCAGATTTCAGTATGTTATTTTCACAGATATCAGATTTTGTGCAAAGAAAGGTTCTAATTAAATGGCAACAATCCCTAGGATTCATTCATTACATACAACTGCAACAAGGAAATCAAAATTACTATAGCTTACCTTGTCTCTTATATATCTATAGTATACCTTATCTCTTATCTATCTATAGCATACCTGTATGGAGTATCTGCACTGAACTTCTTTTGATTAACATAGCCACTAAGGAGCTTTATATACCCGCCGCCACATTCAATATCCTGCTCAAGTTTGATAGAATACTGAAGTACCAAGGTCCTGTCTTTATTGTTAAATTCTGGTATCTTGGCTGATATTGCATAATGTCTGGCATCTGGGTAAGTTTGAATCCCTACATTTATCAATTGATACATCCATCAGCATAACATTAAAAGACCTGTGTGAAGACACTCATTAATGGATATCTCCTTAATCAAAGAGTAAGATAAGATAATTTTGCTGATGAAATGACCAAAAGATAGTTCAATGGGACTGGAAAGTACAATCATTGATACCAATCTGTCAGGCAACCCTGAAAGCATAAAGCAAGATAAAACAAAATCATACAAGAAATACATGAACTATATATCACATCAAAGAAAGGAAAAAGTGGAGAGACTGCAAGAGTGAAAGAGGAGAAAAAACTGCTATAATAGCTAAGAAATTTAGGTAAACTAATAATCATATAAAGAAAAGAAAAGCGGTGCTCTGTCACTGTGAAGGTAATTTGTAGAAAAGTGGAGAGACCGCAAGAGTGAAAGAGGAGGAAGCACTGCTATTATGGCTAAGAAATTTATGTAAGATGATAATCATATAAAGAAAAGAAAAGTAGTGCTCAGTCACTGTGAAGGTAATTTGTAAAAAAGTGGAGAGACTGCAAGAGTGAAAGACGAGAAAAAAATGCTATGATAGCTAGGAAATTTATGTAAGCTAATAATCATATAAAGAAAAGAAAGGCAGTGCTCTGTCACTGTGAAGATAATTTGTAAAAAAGTGGAGAGACTGCACGAGTGAAAGAGGAGAAAAAACTGCGATGATAGCTAAGAAATCTATGTAAGCTAATAATCATATAAAGAGAAGAAAAGCCGGTGCTCTGCCACTGTGAAGGTAATTTGTTTTATCTTATAGGCACCACCACGTGAGATTACAACAGTATCCAGTAGAGACCAGTAGGTGCCATTACAACAGTTTTTTGGTAACAGGTGAAAGATGGAACTTGAGACCTGTATCTGGTCATTTCCCACCTTGGGTATGCCATTTCTCCACTTTGATGTTAGACGACAACTTCATGTCCCAATAAAAGAAAAATAGTGCACTATCAACGACCTGAAAAGTAGGAAAAGAGAGAGGGAGGGACTACCTTTGTCATCGGGATCTCCAGCCCATTTTCCTGCAGTGTGTTTAAATGATCCAGCTGTTCCTTCACTTCGTTTCCAATCAGACTTCACCCATCGACTCTCCCACCCATCTTCAACATACAACAACAATACATGCCCAATTTTTCAGATCCTACACTCATTTCTTAAAAAGAAAACAAAAACCCAACTGCAGCAAAAAGCCCCTGCTTTGAGTAAAGATGATCTTTCTTCAATAGCAGAAAACCCCAACGAACTAGAACCTGAAACACTGTTTGGGCATGCTATTCTGACACGTATGCAGAATACGAATGACCGCCACATGGCCTAATAATAATATTAGCATTCTCAGCTCTGAGTCCTCAATTGCACTCAATTGATACATACAAAGATCCATCGAACTCATATACCATCTACTAAAAAAATCTATCACAACCCAAAAGATGCAGAGAATACCGAACTGACATAATAAAAGTAGAGAGTGAGTATATTTTCGAACACAAAGCATAAGAAATAGAAAGAAATAAGAGAAGAGTGGAAGTACCCACCATCAAACCTCTCTTCGAATATGACTTCCCCATTGAAGCAGCTGAGATGGGAGAACACAAGCAATATCAGCAGCAGAAGAAAAGAACAAGCACTTTCCATGGAGACAAGGCAAAAATCAGGGCAAGGAAGTTATGAGAGCATTGGGAAGTGCATTCTGGAATTAAATCCTCCAGGCCACCTAAATGGAGATCCTAGGAATAGACAAATGCACAAAGTCAACAAGTCATTCCAGTCTAGGAAGACTTGACCCCTGACCACAGGAACTGTGGGTGTTAATGGGTACGTGTGTTGTGCATCTGACGGCCAATTATATCACTTGACAACGCATAGGAGGAGGGCTATTGGCCCTCAGTGTGATAAGGTACGCACGAGATAATTCTGGTCTGTGAGTCAAGTCTTCCCCTGTGTGGATTTTCTTTTTTTCTTTTTCTTTTGTGGATTTTTTAATTTGTGAAGTTGTGATTGGATTCTTCGAAGAAGGTTATCGTCGTTTTGGCGTTTGATATGGGGCATTCAAACCGCCCCGTATCCCACGCTATGGTTTCGCTCATTTTACCCATTAGGGTAGGGCCACCCCCAATGACTTGACGCCCTTTTGGTTTTATTGAAGACACTGTACTAGCTTTCTATCCTTGAATTTTCTTCGCGATTTTGTCTCACCTTTGCAGTGAATATGCTTCATCACGCCCGATCGTTACATCAAATCAAAAATTGTTACAGAATGATGATTGAAATTTTATATATATATAATAATTAGAGAGGTTATTTCTAGATTTTTTATTATTTTGTGAAGGTTAATTATGATTTGGAAGCAATGATTATGCGCAGCAATATCCATTTCGTGGAAATTGCACTTCTGTAATTTTCGTGAATCTGATAGGTATGATAGGTATAGGTAAGTATGGAATCTTGTAATTTTTCTTAACTTATTATATTTGTAGATAAGCATGATATATAGTATTGATATATAGTATTGAGTTAAGTTTGATTTTTCTATTAGTTTATGGTTGGTTATAAAATATATATTATTTTATTTAAAGTTTTAAAAAATAATGATTAATTTTAAATCTTATTTATCTAATATTTTATTGGTCAAAAACTTTGAAATCTTATTATTACTTTCACTTCCCTAATATTATTGTAATAAATATTTCTTGTTTTATCTTTCACTTCAAAATTCAAAAAAAAAAATTATATTATTATAATTTGCGTAAGGTAAGGTGAAAGTGGAATCATGTATTTTTTGTCTACTTATTTTATTTTGTGTGAGACTTCAAATCTCACAAAAAAATTATATTATTATAATTTTAGTGAACCTGGTCGATCAGGTAAAGGTGGAGTCGTTTAATTTTCCTTAAACTTATTTTATGTGACACTTCAAAGTTATAATATTATATGATTTCTGCATGTGGTCAAGGGTGGAATCTTGTAATTTTCCTCAACTTTTCTGTTATTTCAATGTTAAAAAATTGATGTTATCATATAAATACTTTTATGTTATTTCAAAGTAAAATAATTAATGTTATCATATAATTTCTGCATAGGCAGACTTGTGTGGAGTGGTGAATAAAATAAGAATAATAACAATGTGAAGCGATATATTTATATTGCGGTGTTTTGAAATAGTTATTTTTAATAAAATAATTTGTAAGTAGTTAAAAGGATTTATTTAAGTTTTTTTATAAAGTTGATGATAATTATAAAAACTAATATGTATTAAAACAAAAAAAAATATTTTAATAGTTAAGATGTTTATATAGTTGATTTTTTTATTATTTTTAACCAAGCAAAATTAAAGTGATCTTGGAAGGGTTTTTTTAATGTTTTTTTATTATTATCCAAATAACATTTTTAAAAAGTTCTATGATTCGTTACTTTTCTTAAATATTTTAATAGTTAAGATGTTTATATAGTCTAATTTTCTAACATTTTTAACTCAGCGAAATTAAAGTGATCTTGGAAGGTTTTTCCTAATGTTTTTCTATTATTATCCAAATAACATTTTTTAAAAGTCCAAGTGATCCCTTACTTTCTTAAAATTCCATAGACCAAGAACATTCATCATCATATATAATTAGTAAATTTAAAAATCAATTAAATTTTGTTAATTTTTTATTTAATTTTATCTTAAAATATTTTATCTTTCACTATTAAAAACAAAAAATAATATATTTTAATGCTTTTCGAGTATCCAAATAACATTCTAAAGAAGTACAAATATTTCTTAAAGTCAAATAAATCAATTTTGGTCTCTACGACTGCGCCCACTCACGTAACTCTCTTCCGACGTCTCATAGCTAGACACAGTCATATTCTCTCGATTGTCTCTCTCTCGGCGTGGTCTTTATCTTCTGCCATTCGCAACTACCTTCTCTCGGCTAGATACTCTTGGCTCCTCACGCGACGGGTTGTCTCTCGGTGGTGGATTGGGAATCTTTTATTTGTGCCCCATCTTGTTGCAGGTTCGGATGGAGGTCAGACTCCATTCCGTGTGTGGCTGGGGCTCGCATTATTCGTCGCACGCAACCTCTGTTTGCATGGTCGTTTCGTGGGTGCTAGCTCTAGGAGCGGATCTAATTTTGGTTTTGAGATGCAATCCTTCTTTTTGGGTGCACCTGCGAGGGTGATGCATGGGTTTTCTCAGATCAGTTTCTCCTTGCGAGGTCCTTGCTTTCTTTTGCTCCATTTTACGGTCAATCCCTCTAGTTTTTTCGGTTTGCTCAGGGTTTGAAGTATGCTCATATGTGTCTCCCTTTGGTGGTTGTTGATGTATTTTTCTTTCTGGCGGGGGTTGTGCCAGAACTTTGAGGTCCTATCCTAGGTCATGTTGTGCGGTTCCATCACTTTGAGGTCCATGGATTGAGCGTGCAGTTTCGGGTCTTTCTGCTGGTGGTTGGGGTCTTCATCGACGTTGTTGCCTTCCGGTTATGTTGATGTGAAGGTTTTCATACCTATGTGACATGGTCCATCCAGCCACCGGGGGTTTTTTGGATTTACTATTTGGAGTATTATTCTTTGGCGGGCTCTCTTATACTGAGTTTTCGGCCTATTAGGGGTTTCTATCAACTCATGTTTTTTCTTCTTTTTGGCTCTTGAGCCAGTTACTTTGTGTCCCTTTGGGATTTTCTACCCAGTATTGGGTCATGCTTTTGGCACCTACAGAATGTAATTTGGTTCTCTTTGGATGAATATAATTACTCTTTTTTTCCGACGAAAAAAAATAAACATATATATATATATAACATTTTCCTTTATAAATGTGTTGTTTGTAGCTATTGTTATTGAAATGAAACAAATCCATAAGTTAAAAAAAACTTTATAAAGATGAATCGAAAATAATAATTTATTAGAATTTTTATTTATTTTTTTATAGTTTATCTTATTAAATATGATTATTTAATTTTGATTTTATAATATTAATTTATATTTATAAATAAATAAAAATGTGTAGATTTAAAGTTTTTAAGATTTTTTTCAAGTAATAATTTTTGGGGAAAATCTTGGTTACTTTTTCTCATTAGGTTTCAACAATTTATCCATAATGAGCTTAACATGTCATTAACGGGAATATAACTTGGGTGGGGAGGATAACACTCCATCTCATTAGCCCCGAGGGTTTTGTCCAAAATTCATCCATAAATTTATAAAATTGTAGATTTCAGTGGTTGAGATTACATATTTTGACTCTCCTAGGAGTTTTGTCGAAAATCCGTCCATAAATTTATAAAATTGTAGATTTCAGTGGTTGAGATTACATATTCTGGGTGTAATGGGGCTTTTGAGAGCTTTGAATCAATTTATGCATTAAAAAGGGTGATTTAAACAATATAAAGTTGTGATTTGGCCTCTGGTGATGTGATGATGGTTGAAAAGTAAAAAAATTAAAACTTTTAAACTATGACTATCTAATTTACAAAGTTTTTTAAGATTACATGTTTTTTAGGGCTTTGAATCAATTTATGCGTTAGAAAAGATGATTTAAACAATATTATATCAATCCAATTGACAAAGCTTTTCAAAATTATATAAACAGTTTATAAATTTGTATTTTCAATATTAAGGATCAAATTTTCAAATATTTAGAAGATCGAATTTTAAATATAATATTTTTATTATTTAACTCTATATTATTTATTAATTTCCTAATTATATGTTGTTTAGTTATTTAATTTTTTTAAATTGCCTAACAACATTTCTTCACACATCTCCCTATTGAATTATAAAGCACCTCGTTACTTTTCATACGACAAATATATTATAAAGAACTTTTAATAAATTAAAATTATTTTACAAGTGTATTTCAATCACCTATCACTTATCCAAATGGTAAAACATTGTCATCCCTAAAGAATTTGGTGGATGGGGTATTAGGAATATTTTATGGATCGCCAAGTCATTCGCTGCAAAATCATGTTGGAGAGGATTATTTGGAAACAATCTATGGAGTCAAATTCTCAAAGGCAAATATTTAAAAGGAGTTGACTTGACTTCTTGGATCCGAAAAGGAAACCACAAGTCCTTTAATGGCTCTATAATTTGGAAAAAAATTATATGCTCTTTTCATATCATTAACCAGTGGCTAGCATGGCAAATAGGGAATGGTAAACAATTTATAATTGGTAAGGATCCTTTTATAGGTGATTTTTCATCCTATAAACTTTCAGCTCCCTTGATACATTTCCTCAATAATCATTGTATTTTTTTGTTAAGAACCTGAATAGATCTACAAATATAATCACCACAAATACTGAATACACAATAGATCCACAGAGCAATATAGAAGAAACCACACTTTATTATTGTCAAACCCTTGAGGTAGGGAAACACCATACAATGGATCTTATTATGGAAGGGATCCTCTCATGTTCACTTGCCTCTTCGAGGGGGCATCCTCTTATTGAGCTACCGCTCCAAATACAATATTTCTCTCCATGTCTCATTACATTGCTTGAACCCCTTTATATAGTGCTACCATCACCTAAGAACATTTTAGAGGAGGAATCTTCTAGAAGTAGAACCTTCTAAGAAGTTCTCTTACATTTATTATATCTAATTACCCATTTATTATATCTAACTACCATAGTGAGCTTTATTTAATAATATGGTGGACCTAATCCACCTTACATTGAATGACCTCCACTATTATCACTATGGGCCCTCTGGGCCCCGCCACTACCTCTCTAGCTACCTTACATTACATCCCCCTTATGAGAGCATTGTCATCAACGCTTAATGTACAACCATATACCAAGGTCTCATGGATAATTGTGGACCATAATGCTAAAGAAGATTGGAGAACCAAGGTCCCATGTAGAAAGGAAAGCCACCATGCTGAAGTAGTCCAACCACCATTGTAAGCCCGGGTCCCATGTCCAAGTGCTCATGTGAACTCCCCGTGGGAGATTTTGGAACCCAATAACCAACTCAAAATGATGTTCCAAAGACTGACACCTGTCATGTGGATCCAAATAAGAATATCCATCCACATAGTGGAAAAGGGTCGTAACAAAATCTGGAAGGAATAATACCAATGTAGAATATGCAAGATGGACACTGGTAATAATCATTGGCTCTCGATTTGTCATATTGATGCTCTCTACAGAAGGTGGATTAGAGTCATCAAATAAAATATGAAAGTGGTTGTCATCCCAGAAATGACAACTATTCATATACCAATCATCACAATCGGCCTCAAAATCAAACCAAACATATATTTCTTGATTATATTCATCCCTGATGTCCACCATAAGAAACATATGTTGCATGTTATCCAATGAATCTCGAATACTATGGAAACTATCATTGAGGCCATTTGCAAGGTCATGCAATCTAGCATCCAATGTGTCGTACAATTTGGATTTGAATGCTTCAAGAATTCCCTTGAGGGTTTGAGAGGAAATATCCATCTGAGCACCCTATGAACTCTTCGGTCCCACATCCATCATGAACAAACCTAAAAAAATAGAACAATAAGTTATTGCAGAAAATCGTGGCGTTTTCCGGAAAAACCCTGAAAAACTGTTGAATTTAAAATGTTCATAACTTCACTTTCCGGACTCCATTTCGGCTGATTTTGTTTTTGAAATAGGGTGAAATTGTGAGAGTAACTCAGATATGTAATTTATTTGGGCAAATTTGGCCTCTAGATGATACAGAAATAATAAAAAAAATCGTGCCACTGTCCGCGGAAAAAAAACCCTGAAAAATTGCAGATTTTAAAACTTCAATATCTTGACTTCTCGGACTCCCTTTCGGACGATTTTTTTTTTTAACTTGGGTGTTTTTCTGAGAGGAACTCAGATATTCAATTTGTTTCTACAAATTTTTCACAAAAAAATACTGAAAATTTATGGAATGTCGCGACCCTCTTTTTCTTCTCCGAAAAAAAATCTGCAAAAATAAAAAACATTTGCTCACAATGTCTGCCAAGGAAAGTGATCTGATACCACTTGTTAATAACCTGAATAGATCTACAAATATAATCACCACAAATACTGAATACACAATAGATCCACAAAGAAATATAGAAGAAACCACACTTTATTATTACCAAACCCTCGAGGTAGGGAAACACCATACAATGGATCATATTATGGAAGGGATCCTCTCCTGTTCACTTGCCTCTTCGAGGGGGCATC
>SNQJ01S0016315.1:17123-27181 GCA_010110895.2 Picea sitchensis | reverse complement strand
TAATAGTTTGTTACATATTCCTGGAAATTTAAATGCGTTTGTCATATAGACTGGGATTGGGGCTCCCACGGACCATAAGATAAATATGTACAAGAAATAGGACTGTGGAAAGAAGAAGTGGGCGAAGGTAGAATGCAATACCTGAAAAGAAGAAATTGGAAGGTATCAGTCTCTAGCTAGAGATTTCTATTCAGAAAAGGTGGAAAAACTGGATCGATAAACAGAGCAGGATGTGATGATTATAGACTTACATGGATGGCACATATCATTCATTTTGATATTTGCTTGCTTATGGATTTTTCTATTGGCTTTCGTCCGGGACTCGCTTCAACTCCGTTTCAATGAATTCTTCAATGTAGCTTTTCAAGGGGGCGGCATTGATATCATTCCAGATTTTTATGTTGAAAAGTTCATTTTCTAATTCACTTAGATCAATAGAAAGATTATGCAAAGCCTGATCAATGTCTTCATTCTGTACCGAATAGCCAACTAGCTAGTTGGCCACGTCATCTTCACCATATTCAAGAATGTTGTAAAAAATTTCTAAAGACAACGCCTTAAAAATATGAACTTGTTTGTCGAAGGCTTGCTTGGTTAACGCCAACAAGTTGACGATTAAATTAGGGCCTTGGAACTCGTTGGTCCTTTCGGATAAATCTGTTTTGGTCAGCTTTGTGAATAATGTTTCTTTCTTTGATATGACTTGCTCACATGATTGGACAATGAGATACAGGTTCTTCACCTTCTCTTTCCAGCTTGCTTCTAATTGAGTGATACAACTTTTGGAGGGGAGATCATGTTGTATTATTGTCATGTCTGTCATGTTGTTGACATGAAAGGAAAAAGGGATGACCATATCCAAATAGAAACTTTCTTCATTTTTTAAATCCATCTGTAGATGTTCGAGCAAGTTATGTGCCCTCGTTCCCAGAGAAGCCATATCTTGTGATGTTTCCCAAGCCTTAGTAATCAGTTCCATTCTTTTCTTGATATTATTCTCCACATATCCTCTACACGATGCGAGGAGGCTGGGGGATCCTTTTAACTTGGTTGCAGGGGTGGCAGGCGTGGCTATTGCCAAAGGACTGGCAGGCAATGGCATAGGAATCAAAGCTTCCTCTAATTCCTTGATCCGGTCATTTAGTCTAGCATTTTCAGCCTCAATGACTCCAATGGAATCACCAAGAGCATCTCTGGTTGCTCTGTGAAGTCCAGAGATTTGGGACGCCCGCATGTTCGCAAGGTCAACCTCTGAACGAGATTTTCCTTTCTTATTTATTACATCTCTCTTTTCAATAATTAATTTTTTAGATTCGTTGTCAAAAAGATCACTCTGGAATACGAAGGATTCATCTTCATAAAACATTTCAGTATCAACTATGTCCATTAGGTGACTATGTTGGATCATGTCTCCCAGCTGATCAAGGTTGTAAAATATGCTATCCAGATCAGTGTCAAGTTCCATGTTCTCACTCCCAATTTCGGGCTCTTCCGCCTGCCCTACAATTTTTTTTCTCTTCTTCTCCACGGGAAGCTTGTGAGAACTATCAATTTTAGAATGAGGAGGGTTGTTGTCTCCTCCTCCATTTGAATAACTTTGGGTTGCTTTCTTACTGTGGTAGGCCGTTGGAGCAATGCTTTGTTACTGTGGTAGTTTTGGTCCTCACGCCCGAAGATGTTGCCATTAGTTTATGAGAACATATGTTTGCTCCAAACGATGCTTGAAATAAATAATTGGAGGGGATAATATAACCTCGTGGAAATGTTGGTTCAATGCGTGTGAATGGGAAATCTCCTCGAGATCTTCGCTCATTAATGAAAATCTCTATGTGTGTTGGATGATGAGATCTTAAAAGTAAAGATTAATTATTGCATACTTAGAAGTGTGAAGGTGGTGGGTACGAGCAATGGCCAAGAATGGAGACGGGGACGGGGAAGAGAAAGCAAGGAATGGCCAAGTATGAAAAGTGGTCGGACTGACTTAAAAATAGGTTTATAGGAGATAATGAGGAGAGGTGAGTGTCGAATGGTCAAATTGTATGACTCAGAATGTTTGACTGGAAAACGCGTAAAATGGAAGAGGGCATGATGGTGCAGTTCAACGAACGGTTTGTATATTTGAGGAATTCCGGAAAGTGGCAAAGTATGGAATACAGAAACAGTCGACCAGGCTCATTTTTTGAATTAGGGATTGAAAATTTCGTGAACGGGCCAACCCGAGGTCCCACGAATGACATTCCATGGTGTTTGAAATTAACACTCGAAAGGATAATTTAACCGTTCGAAAATATTGGTTTAATGCGTATTAGTGGGAGTTATCTGCAAATCTTGGTTTAGCATTAAACAATCTTTTTTATTATAGATAAGACTCTTTTATTATAAACAAGTGCAAGCAAGGAATGGCCAAGTCTGAAAAGCGGTCGCACTGATTTCGGAATAGGGTTACAGGGGATTCTCAGTAGAGGTGAGGGTCAACGGTCAAATTGTATGTGTCGGAAATTTTAACTGGAAAATGTGTAAAAGGGAAGAGTGCAAGCAAGGAATGGCCAAGTATGAAAAGCAGTCGGACGGGTTTCAAAATAGGGTTAAAGGGGATTGTTAGTAGAAGTGAAGGCCGACGTTTAAATTTTATGTATCGGAATTTTTGACTGAAAAATGTGTAAAAGGGAAGAGTGCATGGTGGGGCGGTCCAGCGGCCGATTTGTATATTTGCGGAATTGCGGGTGTTGTTTGCATGTCGCGAAACAATAGAAGGGCAATCTTTAGTCCTCCTGTCCGGAAACAGTCGGTCAGACTTGGTTGGAAAGAAGTGTGAAAGTGGTGGGCATAGCAAACAACGATTAGGAATTGGATACTTCATGAACCCACCAACCCGACGATCCACGAAAGAGATTTAGACAAATGGTGAAGTACAAAACGCGGACGGATAGGCTTAAAAAATGGAGTGACAATAGTTCGATAGGAGACGTGAGGACCCGACGGTCAAATTGTAGCTGTCGAAACTTCTGAGTGCAAGCTGTGTAACGGGGAAAAGGGTATGATGTGACAGTCTAGTTGTAAATTTGTATATTGCGGAAGTCTGGGTGCTCTTTGGAGGTCACGGAACAATGGAAGTGCACCCTAGAGCCCGCCTCCCCGAGAATCTGCTATCGGAAATGTGGCCAGATATGGAATGGGGAAGCGGTCTGTCGGAGTCACGATATAAAAGCATGAGTGCAAATGTGAAGCCATGCAAGAAAAGAGAAACGAGAATTCGGTTAAGTATAGAAAAGGCAAAAGAATGACTAATATATTCAAATATGTAATAGATATCCCATTTCCTGCCAAGATATTTTCTGTAAACTTATTGCATATACTTGGAAGAAGTGTGAAGGTAGTGGGTACAGGAAAAAGTGACTAGGAATTGGAAATTGTCTGAACCCTCCAACCCGACGATCTGCGAAAGAGATTCGAAGAAATGGAAAAGTGTGGAAAGCGGTCGGACAGTCTTCAAAATAGGGTGATAAGGGTTCCCGAGGAGACGTGAGGCCCTTATGGTCAAATTGTATGTATCACAACTTTTGAGTGCAAAATGTGTAACACAGAAGAGGGATGATTTGGGAGTTTGGAAGTGAATTTGTACATCGCGGAAGCTGGGGTATTGTTTGCAGGTAAAGGAATACTGGAAGTGCAGTCTGGCTGTCTAGGAACCCGCAAGCGAAAAAAATGTATGCAATAGGGAAACGATATTCAAATTATACCTAGTATATTGATATTTGTAATAGATATCCCATTACCTGGCAGGACATTCTCTGCATGTTTCTATGACTATTTCCTGAGGCATGGTGAACTGTTAGGATTAAAGCTCAGTTATTGCATAGTTGGAAAAAAAGTGCGAAGGTGACGGGCACAGGAAACAACAACTAGGAATTGGAGGCGCGAAAGAGATTCCAAGAAACGACCAAGTATGGAAAGCGGACGAATAGGGTTGAAAATTTGGTGCCAATAGTTGCCCAGGAGACGTGAGGACCCGAAGGTCAAATTGTAGGTCTTGAAACATTTGGGTGCAAACTGTGTATCACGGAAGAGGGTATGTTGTAGGAGTTTGACAGTGAATTTGTGTATCACGGAAGTTCAGGTGTTGTTTGCAGGTCACATAATAATAGAAATGTAATTTAGAGTGTGCTTGCCTGGAAATCCGCGATCTGAAAAGTTGCTAGGTATGGAATGGGAAGCGGTCGATTGGAGTCAGGATATAAAAGCACGAGTGTAAACATTTTCAGAAAAATGACTAAGTAACCAGAAATAGAAAGTAAAGGGGAAAAACAAACGGGAATTTAGTTAAGTATAGAAGAGGGAAAGGAAGGGCTAATATATTGAAATCTATGTATCATAGAAGACTTTTGAGTGCAAACTGTGTATCACAGACGAGGGTATGATGTGGGTGTTTGGCAGTGAATTTGTATATCGCAGAAGTCTAGGTGTTGTTTCCAGGTCATGGAACAATGGAAGTGCAATGTAGAGAGCAGTTGCCCGAAAATCCATGATCTGAAAAGTTGTTAGGTGTGGAATAGAAAGCGATTGGTCGGAATCGGGATATAAAAGAACAAGTGCAAATGTGATCCTGTGAGCCCGCTAGCCTGCACAGGTAGACAATTTCAGAAAAAATGGCTAAATAACCAGAAAGAGAAAGTAAATGGGAAAAACAAACAGGAATTTGGTTACGTATAGAAGAGGGAAAGGAAGGGCTAATATATTAAAATCTGTAATAGATATTCCATTTCCTGGCAAGATATTCTATGTATGTTTCTAGATCTTCCAACGTTAAACTTTAGTTATTGCATACTTGAAAGAAGTGCAAAGGTGGCGGGCACGGGAAACAAGGATATGGAAATTGGATATTTCGTGAACCGAACAACCCGACGATCCGCGAAAGAGATTCAGACAAATGACGAAGTATGGAAAGAGGACAGACGGGCTTCAAAATGGGGTGACAATAGTTTGACATATATATGTGACTTATATATATATATATATATATATAACTTACGCTCAACCCGTTATAATGTTATGAAAGTTGAAGGTTAATATCAGCTTAGTTTGGGGCTATAAATGCAAAAGCAGTCAAGAATGCTTTGGCTAGAAAGTGCTCAGGTCATAACTAATCATGTACAATGATTATAGTGGGAGCACAAGAAGATCCAGGAATCCAGGAAGAATTGTACACATGAGGACCTGACGGTCAAATTGTAGCTCTCGAAACTTTTCAGGGCAAATTGTCTAATGGGACAGAGGGTATGATGTGAGAGTCTGGTTGTAAATTTGTATATCGCGGAAGTCTGGGTACTCTTTAGAGGTCACATAACAATGGATGTGCAATATTGAACGCGCCTGCCCGGGAATTTGCCGTCAGAAATGTGGCTAGGTATGGAATGGAGAAGCGGTCGGTCAAAGTCACGATATAAAAGCACGAGTGCAAATGTGAAGGCATGAGTCCGCCAACACGCGCAACTAGAGATTTTCAGTTGTCTAGAAACAAGAATCACGATATTGCTGCAATATTGTGATTTGGTATTGCTATGTTCTATCTGCATTACGAATAGAATTGAGCATTGGTTTGAAACTATCTGCAATTCATTTTTTGTTTCCATAAAAGCCTGATGGATCACCACAATGCATTGTCATATAATTGTTAGATGCTCCATTTTAGAACAAATTACCTAAGCAAATACAATATCGAAGAACTACGAGACCACTGAACCATGTCAATGAGAAGAGGTGTTAAATACAAAAAAGAAGAAGCAACCAAGACTCCAAGGCAATTTTTTTAACAGTAAATCCATTAAAACTAAAAAGAATATTGAGCACTGCATATCTATTCTTAGAAATTGGACTGAGTTCTTTGGTCCAAAACATTGAACATATCTGCTATAAACACAGGCACTGGATCTACAACATGCAGGAGCCATCTAGATGCTCTTCAACATGCATACAAAACTGATCACCATGTTTTTTTTTTGTAGGAAATCCTTGCATTCTTCTCCTCGATGGATCATCCTATGGAAAAGAAGTAGCAACCAAGACTCCAAGGAAATGTTTTTAACAGTAAATCCATTAAAACTAAAAAGAATAATGAGCACTGCATATTTATTCTTAGAAATTGGACCGAGTTCTTTGGGCTAAAAAATTCAACATATCTRCCATAAACATACGCACAGGATCTGCAACATGCARAAGCCATCAAGATGCTCTTCAACATGCATACAAAACTGATTACCATGTTTTTTTTTGTAGGAAATCCTTGCAGTCTTCTCCTCGATGGATCATCATGTGGTAAAATTGATAGTTCTCAGAAGCTTCACGTGAGGAAGAAGATGAAAAACGTTGCAGGGAAAACGTGATAGCCCTTAACTGAAAGTTAGGACACACCAAGAAAGCGTCTCTCCATAGTCGAAAAATTCAGGGACACAGGTTGCATGTGCAATTCCAGAGGTCCAAATTAGTCCATTCTTGGTGGAAGGAGATGACTAGTAGGAATATGTCTTGCACCAGTGGGAGTTTTGGTCCTCATTCTCAAAGATGTTGATTGTATATCCAGAGAACAGGACAATGGTCCCGCAATTGAATAGTTTTTTGGCTTGAAATATATATGTGGGAGCATCAACAAATCATGTCCTTACATTGAAAGAATTTCACCCATAACAGACTAATTTGGACTTCTGGAATTCCTACTTTCGAGCTGCAAAGCGACTATTGCGTTCAACATTGGTTTCTTTTCTGAAACTCCTTCTTTTGGTGTTGTCAGGCCCGCCATCGCCAAGCCGGGAAGTACCGCCCGTTATGGTTGAATTCAATTTAGGCGCAGGAGTGGGAACGGTCTTTGCATTGCCATCATCCATTGTCGTATCATCGTCCATCGGATCATCTTCTTTCGACTTAGAATCCATCTCATCAACCTCTGCACCAGCCATCAATGCAACTGGGCAGGTTGTCCGAGAAGGCTGGGTTTCCTTGGAATTCTTTGGCTTGAAATATATCTCTCGGTGCACCAATGGACCATCACCATTTTTGCTCCTGGGCGGAGGGAGATGAGTAGTAAGAATATGCCCTGGAATACTAGAACCTCTGGCCATCATGCCCGAAGGTGTTTACTGTATCTGGACAGAACTGCTACCATAAGTTAACTAGAATTTCTATTTTCTCTAGAGGATGTTTGAAATGAAAACTGGGGAGCGATAATATATCCCTCCGCAAATCTTGGTTTAATGTGTATCAATGGAAGATATTCTTGGGCCTTTCGTTGATCAATGAAAATCTCCAGGGTTCGTGTGTAATGAGTTGTTACCATTAAAGCTTACTAATTGCATATTTAGAAAAAAGTGTGAAGGTGGCGGTGATGACGAAGAGAGATTAAGAATTAGAGATTTCTTAAAGGCGCCAACCGACCGATGCACGAAATAAATTGCATCATGTTTGAAATGAATACTTGGAAATGATAACACTCTTCTCTGCAAATCTTTGTTCAATTCATATTAATGACAAATCTTCTCCGGCCTTCCGGACATTAATGACAATCTTAACGGTTCCTGCACGATGAACTACTATCATTAAAGCTTAATAATTACATATCTAGAAAGAAGTACGAAGGTAGCGAGGATGGCAAAGAGCGACTAAGTATTGTACATTTTGTCCACCTGCCAACCCGTGAAACAGATTCAAAGCTAAGTATTGTACATTTTGTCCACCCGCCAACCTACAAAACAAATTTGAAGAAAAGCCTAAGTATGGAAAGCGGTCGAGCGGGTTAAAAAAAAAAAGAAGGGTCACAAGATATAGCTAGGAAACGTGAGGGGCCGATGGTCAAATTGTATGTCACAATGACAAATTTCAGCCATCAATTTGAATATCATGAAATATCGCGTGCTGTTTGTACGTACGGGAATAGTGGAAGCGCAATGTTGAGCAAGCAATTTGTATATTGTGGAACTTTGGTTGTTGTATATAAAAGCATGAGACATTCGAAAAAAAGGACACATTTGAAAAAAGGACCAAGTAAACAAAAAGTGAAAGAAAACGAGATGAGGGGGAATTTGTTTGCTAATTTGTAGATCGCGGAACTCTGGGTGTTGTTTTCAGGCAACGAAACAATGGAAACACAATGTTGAACCTGCCTACCCGGGAACCCGCGATTCAAAAAGTTTGTTCAATATGAAACGAGGAAGTGGTCAGTTGGGCTGGTGATATAAAAGTAATAATCGAAATCTGAAGACGTGAATCCGCCAACTCCCACACATAGACATTTTCCAGAAAACGAGTAAGTAACTAGAAAGGGAAAGCAGAGGGCAAAAAGAAAGGGGATGACAATTTTGGGAAGCGGGAATTGGTGTAAGAAAGCCCCATTAATGGTCTTAACAGTAACCATGAAGTGCATTAAACATGTTAACAAGTTCTTCAATCAAGGAATAGATATATCGAGCAATGTTTATAGTTTCCATGATCTATTTGTATAAGAGAAGCGTAAAAAAGTTACAAGAAAATCAATTTTGGGATGTTTAAGTAAATCTTTTGTACTGTTAGCTTCACCGCAAATGTAACAATGACGAATTTGAATTTTACTGTCCTCTGGTTCATATGATAGTTCCATTAGACTTCGCATAGTATATATTCTTTTATTTCAAATTATTCTAGGGAATTAATTTTGCTAAGTTAATCGATCAAGGAAAAGTGCTAAAAATGAGATAAAGAGGAATTTGTTTGCCAATTTGTAGATCGCAGAAGTTCGGGTGTTGTTTGCATGCGATAGAACAATGGAAACACAATGTTGAACCCGGGTATCCGGTAACCCGCCTATTCGGGAACCCGCGATCCAAAATTTTTGTTCAATATGAAACAACGAAGCAGTCGGTCGGGTAGGCGATATAAAAGTAGGGGGAAATCTGAAAACGTGAATCCGCTAACTTCCAAAAAAAGGAGTAAGTAACCAGTTCCAAAAAACGAGTAAGTAGACAGAAAGGGAAAGCAGAGGGCAAAAAGAAAGGGGATGGCAATTTTCAGAAGCGGGAATTAGTGTAAGAAAGCCCCATTAATGGTCTTAACAGTAACTATGAAGTGCATTAAACATGTTAACAGGTTCTTCAATCAAGGAATAGATACAACGAGTGATGTTTATGATTTCCAGGATCTATTTGT
This sequence comes from Picea sitchensis, assembly GCA_010110895.2. NCBI lineage: Eukaryota > Viridiplantae > Streptophyta > Pinopsida > Pinales > Pinaceae > Picea > Picea sitchensis. The sequence continues at coordinate 18,013 of SNQJ01S0016315.1, read as the reverse complement.
ATAAGAGAAGCATCGAAAAGTTACAAGAAAATCAATTTTGGGATGTTTAAGTAAAGCTTCTATACTGTTAGCTTCATCGCAAATATGACAACGATGAATTTGAATTTTAATGTCCTTTCGTTCATATGATAGTTCCATTAGACTTCGCATAGTATATATTCTTTTATTTCAAATTATTCCAGGGAATTGATTTTGCTAAGTTCATCGATCAAGGAAAAGTGCTAAAAACGTCATAAAGGGGAATTTATTTGCTAATTTGTAGATCGTGGAAGTCTAGGTGTTGTTTGTAGGCAAAAAAACAATGGAAACGCAATGTTGAACCTGCCTATCCGGTAACCCGTTTATTCGGGAACCTGCGATCCAAAAAGTTTGTTCAATATGAAAGGGGGAAGTGGTCGGTCGCGTTGGCGATATAAAAATAAGTGGAAATCTGAAAACGTGAATCTGCCAACTTCCGAAAAAAGGAGTAAGTAACCAGAAATGGAAAGCAGATGGAAAAAAAAGGGGGATGACAATTTTCGGAAGCGAGAATTGGTGTAATAAATCCCCATTGATGGTCTTAACAGTAACTATGAAGTGCATTAAACATGTGAATAGGTTCTTCAATCAAGAAATAGATACAACGAACCATACTTATAGTTTCCAGGATCTGTTTGTATAAGAGAAGCATCGAAAAGCTACAAGGAAATCAATTTTGGGATGTCCTCTCGTTGAATTGATATAACAACGACGAAATTGAATTTTAATGCCCTCTCATTGATATGATAGTTCCATTGAAGTTTTCATAGTATATATATTCTTTTATTTCAAATTATTCCAGGAGATTAATTTTGCTAGGTTCATCGATCAAGGAAAAGTGCTAAAAACGAGATAAAGGGGAATTTGTTTGT
>SNQJ01S0016314.1:217296-243912 GCA_010110895.2 Picea sitchensis | reverse complement strand
TCTAATTTCTCCATTAAATTTATTATTGAAATAATTTATTTTGTATTCACTTTGAATTATAATACACTCATTACTTCACTTTATTATTTACCTTTTAAAATCTCTTAAACCACTTTGACTATTTTGACCTTTTGGGGCTTCTACATGACATATGAGGGTCCTCCAACTTCGTAAGGCCATAACTCTCAAACCGTGAGGAGTTATGTGACGTTCCACATACCATAAGAAATGGAATGACATTTAATATACATATAGAATAGTATTATCTGAAAATATATCATAAATCATACCGTTATCCATCAAACAAACTTGGGTCCATTACTGAAACCTGGGGTCTCCAACTTCTCATGGCCATAACTCTCTCACTGTGAGGCGTTATGTGACGTTCCACATACCACTGGAAATGGAATGAAAAACACTATCCATATAGGATATTTTACTTGACAAATTCATTGTCCTTCATCTTAGTATTCCACAATTAAGCATGGGTTCTCTTACTCCGCAAAGCACCTTCCTGTGAGGGATTTCACCATAAGGGGACCACTTTGGAGTTCATCCATATTTACTTCTTATCAAACATGACAAGAAAATAATGAGTCATATTTACATCAAACGATATTGGGTCCATTACCCAAACCTTTGTGCTGCGGGGCTTTCTTCAAGGGTTGACATCAATGACAACCAACCTAAACATACAAAGAATATTTATCTTATGAACAAGATATGGTACTATCCATTTTGAGGTTTGGAATAGAGATTGTTCTTATAGACTACACTACATTGCACCATAATATAATCCCTACACACCTTGAAAACCATGTAACACCATTCAAATTAGACACAATATTCTTGCGTCGAATCAGCTATACTATCGATGAACTTTTTTTGTCGATAGTATAGCAAATTCATCGCAAGATTATTTACATTCGTCTCTCTTGCGACGATATCAAATGATGCTTGGATTCATTTCATATTTCGTTTATCAACTTGAAATTAAAATTTGATACTTTGCAAGCTAGCTAGACCTTCAGTCAAATACAAATATGAAACTTGGAATCATTAACATATCTACTAGAACATATGAAAAATAAGGTTTATGGTTTCTATGATGATATGATGATGGAAGAAAGTGGGTGTGTGAGTGAAATTTGAGTCTAAAAACCCTCCCATATCGTTAAGGCATGTGAATAGTCTATCCAGGTCAAATTTCAATACATACATATATAGTTTGAAAACATTTCAACATTGGCCCCTGTAATATCCCTCGGTTGAACCCAATTGTAATATAATATAAATGTACTTAAGATGGTGAGTTGTTTTGACCTCATTTGGTAATGCACGTCATGTGGCATAGTGCGTGCATGAACAACACAGTAAAATGATGTAATATGTACATTCCAGGATACTGGGCACAGTAACTAAGGTGCGTGTAGTATGGAGAACAACAAGCCTCATGTACATGATATGTGTTATAGGCTGGTGAGTTGGTTATTATAAGCTGGGATGCTTATGTTTTGGTATTAGGCCGGAACACCTAGATGTCAAAGGCCAATGCACCTACTTTGTACATGACTCATGATTAATATAAAATACATCACTGCATGCAGACTGACCATGATAAAAGATATGGGGGACTAAAATTCACCAGTTAGGGAAAGGGAGGGCCAAAAGTCAAGGGAACATTATATTAATATTCCTAAAACATAAAGTATGGATAATTATTTTATCCTAAGTTCTAAATTCGGAGACAAGTGGACCAAAGTAACTTCCTATATGAAAAGTTTCAAGTTGGGGACATGCATTCATATCGTGGGGAACTTAGCTCATTTGGTGACTTTTCACGGATACCTTACCAACAGCCTGACCATCATTCTTACCATTATTTTTCATGAAGAGTTCACAGTGATTCCTTCCACAATCAGTTATCCAGTCAATAGTTCGATGACCATTTTCACTCATGCATTTTGTTATCCTTGAGACAACCATTTCACCATTCCAGAGTGTGTTCCCATAGCCCTTTTTGGTTGGTGTACCTGGTTAGCTTGGAGGGGGATTGAAGAAGCGGATTTTCAGGCCCGTGAGCAATTCTCTGAGTGAGAGAATTACTGGGGATTGATTCCCTAAGGTGATAGACTGCAGCTACAACAATCTGAGACTTCTGGTCCATCCTGTTTTTGAAGCCCTGGAAGGGAAGTGGGGCAACCGAGGGACTGTTGAGCAGAGAAGGGGAACACTTCCTTGGGTCGGACAGGCATGTGGGAATGAGAGGTTGTAGGTTGTTAGTTGAGAGAGCACCTGAGACAGAGTCTTTCCTGTTGTCGATGAGCCTTAGCGTGGATAGGAACCCTTTACCCTGGGTGGAGTTCAATCCCAGCTCGGGGGTGACTCATTATTGAGAGTGATGAATAGTGTAGTCTATGGATGGGAGGTTCGTGGACAGTCTGTATGCAGTTGGTGACAATATTTCCAATATAAGTACCAATTGCATGATAAAAATGATATGTTTCTTTGTTATTTACATGCCTATGTTATGGTTTATAATATATGTGATTATAATTTCCTGTATGTTTATGGGTAATTCCCTATAAATGTTGCATATCTGTAGTTACTATTATTTCAGTATAAAAGTCATATGTTACAGAAAGTAATTGTTTTTTTATGTTTATATCTAAAGCTTCCGCGAGAGTGTTGTATGTATATGTTTTAGTTGCATGCAGTTTAAAGAGTAAATTTATGTGGCATAGCTCAGTTGAATACTGGGTATGTTATTGTATGTTCCGCAATATGGGAACGAAAGCATTCCCTAGAGTATCATGGTTCAGCTTGTTAAGGCTGGGAATGTTATCGACTGGTGTCAGAGCATGAGTAGTTTCTCTAGATTGGCATACCCTGACATGCGGGTGGCCGGGGGAATGTTACAAATTGGTATCAGAGCTTCAGTTCAACATTGATCTTGGATGGGCTAGAGGGGCTCAGTTGAAATGAATATTCACAGAAGAAGTAACTTCGAGGTGACCAAAATTGGAGTCATGAAGTGTCCATGGAAAAGGTTGGCGTGCTAGGGCACGCGGTAAATTTTGGCACCACACGGGAAAATGTTGGTGTGCCAGTATGCATGGTAAATTGTGGCGCTGTGTGGAAGATTATTATGTGCGGATGCATGCACTAAATTTATCCTTGCATGGTGATCACACACATAGTAATGTGCACATGGGGTGTTGTTACACCTGAAAATTACTCACTTCGATAGTGTCGAAAGTGTCATCATTACAAGTGTTGTAAGTGTCGCATCTTACTATAAGTGTTGCAAGTGTCAAAAACAATATGGTTCCATCTTGCCTATGTCGTGCCCCTAACGACAACATGAAAACACTTAAGACACCTCAAAGGTTAGTTTGGAAGATGAAAAGTCTCTTGACAGGGAGTACAAATATGTTTTCATTGAAAAAATCACTAAAAAATAGTTTTTTGGAGAGGCGTGCTCCTCTACCCACTGTTAGGGAGCGCCGGTGCACCCTGAGCCTCTTTTGGGAGTGTTTGAGCGCTCTGTGCACCCCTTTGGGGAAGCGCTACCATCTTTTGAGAAAATTATGGGTTTGTTGAGATAAATAAGGGAAGAATCCCTCAACTCCTTAAGGTAGTTGAATTCGAATAGATGGTCAAGGCATGATCTTAGGGGAGATCCTCAACTGAAGGAGAGGAATCCTCAACTTATCCCAAATATCTCTCAAGTAGTTGGACCTCTCCAAGGTTATATAAGGATGCCTTCTCATGGTGAAAGGTAGACTGACAATTGAGAATTACATCAAACTTATGATCTCATGAGTGAGATGTCATGAAAGAAATCAGTGGAGATTGATTGAGCAAAGGGGTTGTACAAGGAGAACTAGAAGAAGATATTGCACCTTCATTCAAAGGATTGTAAGCATCTTTACTTGTTCTCATTAATAATCAATGCTTGGCCTGTTTCTTTCAAACTTGTGCTTGTTCCATATGAGTTTGTCTGTAGTATATGGATCTATGATTGAGATAATCTCAGTAGAGTAGGAAGTCTTTTGTACCTTCGTTTGTCCTACAAAATATATTAGGGAGCTCAGGATCAAAGCTCAACTAGGAATTTACAAGGACAAACGTCACTTATAAGGTACATATCTTTCTCCTTCTTTTTCTTTCATTAGCTTGTTTAGATCTAAAAGGAAGTCAATGTCCATGTTAAGCACTTTATGTCTTGGCCTTAGGAGTCTAGAGACCAAGAGGGAATCCACTTGTCCGCAGGGGGGGATTCACCTACAACATGTGCGCAAGTATTTCTTAATGTAGAGGAGTTTTTTTGGTACGCGCATAATTATGAGTATAAGTTGTTTCACGACGATGTATTCAGTAGTGTGCGTAGATAATTGGGCACGATGGAATATGTTGAAATTGGCATGGTGCATGCATAGGATGAAATGCATGTGGAATATTGGTACGTGGTACCAAAACTGTGCGCAATGGGTATTGGCGCACAACGCAAGAGTAGTGCGCGTGATTTGTCGGTGTGACGAAGAAGAAATGCACAGTAGATATAGGTGCATGGGAAAGCGTTTTACCTTGTAATATTGCTATGCACGATAAATATAAATGAACAGGTCAAAGTTTAGTGCGCGCAAAGTCGCTTTAAAGGCGATGAGTCTGAGTTTAAATTGCATAATAATAAAAGAAAAATAAACAGACAACCGCATCAAAGCATTACTTAAAATGAATTTCGAGTTTTAATTTCCTCCGATTTAAGAAGATGAAAATAAAAATATAAGATTACAAGAAAAAAATATTATAAAAGAAAACAAGATTCATAACATCACCGGATAGAAATTGTAATAAAATAGTCTAAAAACCATTTCTGTATTTATATAATTGTGTTAATCAAGAAATTACAAAAGGGTGATGACAACAATTAGCCTGTTTAAAAAAAAGGGTCATTTAAAGAACATGCCTATCATCTCTGGTACTCTTTACCTCCGCTACCGGTTGTTCAAAATTCGCTGAGACATGCTTATCTTAGTTGAAGACTTACTTCAGCTTAGCAATCTCTGCCTTTAAGGAAGAATCTAACCAGACCAGTTGATTCTCTCTGGCACTTTCGACCGCTTCAGCCATAGATTCCTCCTTCTTTTGTCACTTACTCCTTTTCTTCTTCGCGGCTAGCCTGTTGATGACTAAATATTTTATAGTGGGATTCAGCCTGAATTCCAACCGTGAGTCTATAGCCGGCTCTGTGTGGAACTTAGTTGCTAGAATTCACACAATGACCCTTTCCTCCTTATTTGTATGAAATTCTAGCATGTTGCTCGAATAACCAGTTTCATTCAATTTAGCCTTGTCCATGTGTCTCATGTTGTGGATACCGAAAGGTGTTTTTACAGAGAGAAGAAAGTCGAGCAGTTTGGAGATTACTTCGGTTATGGATACATAGATACCTTTATACTTGGGGAGTGGTAATTATAGAATTCCATTTATGAAGTGCATATGGATTACCTACAAGAGCGTTGGGTTTCCATGTTCGACCAATCCATTTTGAATGATTGGCTTTTGAGTTCGTTACATGGCAGCGTTCAGTTGACGTCACATGGCTGCGAAGTACCGAATGAGTGAAGCGGGGTGATCTGACTAAGTCATCGCTCGCTCCACAAGTGGTGTATTTGACATGTTGAGACACGTGATACCGCGTCTTGGCGAAAGTGGTTTCGGCAAACCACATTCTTGCAAAAATGTATCTCTAAAAGCACTGCGCGTTTGTGTTTTCGAGACTTGGGTCTTATCTAGAATTTTCATTGTGATAACACCAGGAGATCATGAGAGATAATTTTGATGTGTATATTGAACCAAAATGGTGCATATTATCATGAATTGTTGAATTGTTAGCCTGATAAGTTTCGATGGCTGCACGTTTTGTAGAATTAAAAACAACTCGATCAGATCAAACCAATGCAGAGTCCATGGGAATGGAAGAGGCACATGGGAATTACAGTCAGCAAGATGAGAGTAGAGGGGTGGATGTCCATTTGGGCATGGAAGTAACTAACTCCAACAGACATGGATAAGAAAGGAACGAAGATATGAATATGGCTGAGACCATTAAGAATTTGCAGAAGGATGTCCAAAGCCATAAAGATGATAATGAAAGGATTATGAAACCCAAAGAGAAACATGATGACTTCAACATGAAGTTATTGGAGGGTTTGAATATAATAGAAGAGAAATTGGTTAAGGAGAGTGGCTCAAGTAAATTTGGTAGTCACAAACCTTCAGAGGAGAAAATAAAAGTAAAAAGGTCTAGTAGACATCACCATCTTTCCCAAAGGAATTCCCATAAGAGAACATGAAACAACTCAAGTCTATCCCATGTTAGAAGGTAAAGAGATCTGGGGTGGATGAGCTGAGGGGAAAAATGAACAAAATCAAACCTCCTACATTTGATGGTGAGCACAAGAAGGATGAAGATGCATAAACATGGTTGCTAGGCATGAGGAAGTATTTTCAATTGCACAATTATTCTTCTCATGCAGAAGCTAGAATCAGGGATGATTTTAAGGATGGAAATTTATTTTAAAATGTAGAAACCTTGGCGAATCTTACTAATCCTTCATATGCCAACTATAAATGTTTGGCGATATTTTTGTAAAAATATTCAAATTTCTAAGGATTTTATATAGTTCTTATAAAATTTTGGTGATTTTTAAGATAAAATCATTTTATCCTATAGAATTTGGGTGAGTCATTTTTAAAATAGCGAATATCGTTTTTGGAAAAACCATGGAAAATTATCCCATCAGCGAAATTTAGCCCCTAAAATAATCCATGGCTAGAATCGCTATCTATCAAATCAAAGGAAAGGCCTCCATGTGGTGGGATCAAATTGTGCAGGTGCAACACATTGTAGAGAAAGGTATTACTTGGACGGAATTCAAGAAGTATTTTGAGAAAAAGTACTTGACTAAGAGATACTATGACAAGAAAATGAAAGAGTTCTTTGAACTCAAGCTTGGAAGAATGACCATAGATGAATGTGAGAGAAGGTTTCTGGAACTGTTTAAGTATGTCTCTTTCATCAAGGATGAGACAGTCAAAATTCAAAGGTATTTAAGTGGATTTCCATCGCTCATCAATGACAAACTGCAGTATGATGATCCCAAGACATTAGAAGAGACCTTAAGGAGATCTAAATGCCTATATGATCAGCAGAAAGAAAGACCATCTTTCCAAAAGTCTTGGGAAGACAATAATAAATTCAAGATGGATCAGAGGAAGAAGGGAGCTAAGCCACCATTCTTTAGAAATAATCCACAAGGAAAACAAACGCCTAAAGAACCCAGAACGATAGACACAGGGAGTCAAGGGACAAGGAAACCACCTATGCAATGTTGGGGTTGTAAAGGGGACCATAGGTTCAGAGATTGTCCTCATAGAGGTGAAAAAGGTAGGGTTGTTCACAATGTACAATGAGCTGAAACAATGGAGGACATGGGCAGATATGTACCAAGGATTTATGCAGCCCTGTACAACAAGCAAGAAGAGTATCGGTCCCACATGATTGAAGTGGAAGGTATGATCAACAACCAAACCCTTCCTATTTTGATTGATTCAAGAGCTAGTCATAGTTATATAGACCCTAAGATGGTGGAAAGTTTTAAATTGCCAAGAAGCAAGCATGGGAAATCTTGGTTGGTGAAACTGGCTATAGGAGCCAAAATAAAGGTTAATGAAATGGTTAAGTCATGCCTCATAGACATGAATGGAATGAACACCAAGGCAAATTTAAACATCTTGCCTTTAGGTTCCTATGACTGTGTAATTGGGATGGATTGGTTGGACCAACATCACACTCTCTTAGACTGTCACAACAAAGAATTTACTTGCCTGGATGAGGAAGGGAAACCAAGGAAGGTACAAGGAATCTTCAGGGCAGTAACCATTAGAGAAATTTCAACATTGCAGCTGAAGAAGTGTTACAGAAAAGGATGTCAAATAATTGCAGCTCATTTGGCAGAGACACCTAAAGATAAGGTGCCAAATTTGGAGGATTATGTAGTCCTGGAAGATTTTGAAGATGTGTTCAAGGAGGTACCCGGACTACCCCCAAGGAGAGACATTGATTTCTCTATAAATTTGATTCCTAGAGCAGTGCCAGTATCAAAGACTCCTTACAGAATGAGTACACCATAATTAAAGGAGTTGAAAATGAAACTTGAAGAACTTTTGAAGAAGGGGTATATACACCCAAGCATGTCACCTTGGGGTGCCCCAGTCCTGTTTGTGAGAAAGAAATATGGAACACTAAGGTTGTGCATTGACTTCAGACAATTGAATAAAGTGACTGTTAATAACAAGCATCCTCTGCCGAGGATTGATGACCTCTTTGATCAATTAAAGGATGCAAAGATATTTTCAAAGATAGATATTAGATCAGGATACCATCAGGTAAGAATTAAAGAAGAAGATATTAGCAAGACCACCTTCAGGACAAGGTATGGTCATTATGAGTTCGTAGTGGTACCATTTGGGTTGTCAAATGCATCAATTGTTTTCATGTGCTTAATGAATGGTGTTTTCCGAGAGTATTTAGACAAGTTTATCATCGTATTTTTGGATGGCATTATTATATATTCCAAGTCAGAGGAAGAGCATGAACATCATTTGAGGATGGTGTTGCAAGTATTAAGGGAGCACCAATTATATGCCAAATTGAGAAAGTGCTCATTTTATCAGAAACAAATTCATTATTTGGGGCATATCATTTTAAAGGATGGGATAGCAGTGGATACTGAGAAGATAGAGGCCATTAGAGAATGGTAAGCACCGAAGAATGTGACAGAGGTGAGATCATTCATGGGTCTTGCAGGATACTACAGAAGATTTATTGAAGGATTCTCAAAGATTTCACACCCAATCACTTCTTTGCAAAGAAAGGGAGTGAAGTTTCAGTGGACATTGGTTTGCGAGAAAAGTTTCCAACACTTGAAACAATTATTGACAAGTGCTCCAATATTAAGGATTGTAGACCCAGAAGAAGAATTCAACGTATGCACTGATGCATGTAATGAAGGACTTGGTGGAGTCCTCAGTCAAAACGGGTTTGTCATATGTTATGAATCAAGGAATTTGAAGGACCATGAAAGAAACTATGCCACTCATGATTTGGAGTTGGGAGCCATAGTGCATGCCCTAAGGAAATGGAGACACTACCTCATGGGAAAGAGGTTTGAGCTAAGAAAATACCACAATGGTCTAAAATATTTATTTGATCAGCCAAATCTAAATGCTAGACAAAGCAAATTGTTAGAATTTCTAAGCGAATATGACTTTGATATAAAACATGTCAAAGGGAAAGAGAATAAAGTGGTTGATGCACTCAACAGGAAGGTGCATGAATTACATGGTACAACTATTAGCATGTACCGAACTTATATTAAAAGAAAAATTCTAGAGGCTGCAAATACATATCTGTAGTATAGAGAATTGGTAGCAATGCTACAACAGGGTAAGATTCTTCAGAAGGTGGATAATTATAAGTTGGGAATATATGGAATATTGTTGCACAAGAACATGATTTTTGTTCCAAATGTCCAGAACTTCAAACGTATGATTTTTCATGAAATGCATAATGTTCCTTATGCAGGACACCCTGGATATCAGAAAACCGTGGCAGCGATCAAGAGCCATTAATTTTGGCTAGGTATGAAGAAAGAGATCGCCGAGTACATTGCTAGATGTATGGAATGCTAGAAAGTGAAATCTAAGATTAAGCACCCAGCAGGGTTGTTTCAACCTTTAACCATTTCTGAGTGGAAGTGGGAAATGGTGACAATGGATTTTATTAAGGGATTGCCTAGAACATGCAAGTTTCATGATTTGATCATGGTGGTGGTGGAAAAGCTCACGAAAGATTCCCATTTTATTCCGCTGAAAAATACGCACAAGGCAACAGAGGTTCCTGATATTTTCATGAAATAAGTGGCATGATTGCACGTGATTCCTAAAACAATTGTGTCCGATAGAGACCCAAAATTCACCTCAAATTTCTAGAAAGGATTCCGATAGAGACCCAAAATTCACCTTGAATTTCTGGAAAGGATTGTTCAAAGGATTCAGAACGAATCTAAACTTTAGTACAGCTTATCATCTTGAGTTTGATGGGCAGACGAAAAGGGTGAACAGGGTGATAGAAGATATACTGAGAATGTATGTGATGGACAAACCATTGAAATGGGAAGACTACCTACACTTGGTAGAATTCGCGTACAACAATGGGTATCAGGCATCATTGAAGATGATCCCATTTGAAGCACTTTATGGAAGAAAGTGAAATACTCCAGTAAGTTGGGATAATCCAGCTGATACAACAGTAGTTGGGCCAGAGTTTCTCAGGGAAATGGAGGACCAGATGATAAAAATTAAGCAGAATTTAAAATCTGCCCAAGACAGATAGAAAATTTATGTTGATAAGAACAAAACCCACAGAGAATTCAAAGTGGGTGATCATGTTTTCCTGAAAGTGAAAGCTAGCAGGAGTTCCCTAAAGTTGGGAAGTTGCACCAAGTTGGCAGCTAGATTTTGTGGGCCTTTTGAAATCCTAGAGAGGATTGGTCCAGTTGCTTATATGATTGCATTTCCTGCATCTATGTATGTTCATAATGTATTCCATGTATCATTGCTAAAGAAATATATACCTGATGCTAATCATGTTATTGACTGGAATGTGATTCAGGTGGAGCAAGAAGGCACTTTTCAAGTGCATCTGGTGCACATTTTGGACCGGAAAGTCAAACAGCTCCGAAACCAAGCCATAGCTCTTGTAAAGGTTCAATGGACCCGGTACAGTCCTGAGGATGCTACTTTGGAGCATGAAGATGCAATGCGGACATAATACCTGCATCATTTTGAATATTTTTGAAAACTATGTTATATATGGGTGTATGATGCACTGAGGACAATCCATAAATAAGGGGGGGGGATTGTAATATCCCTCGGCCGAACCCAATTGTAATATAATATAAATGTATTGAAGTTGGTGAGTTGTTTTGACCTCATTTGGTAATGCACGTCATGTGGCATAGTGCGCGCATGAAATATGTAGTAAAATGATGTAATATGTACATTCCAGGATACCACGCACAGTAACTAAGGTGCATTCAGTATGGAGAACAATGAGCCTCGTGTAAATGATATGTGTTATAGGCTGGTGAGCCGGTTATTATAAACTGGGATGCTTATATTTTGGTATTAGGTCGGAACACTTAGATGTCAAAGGCCAATGCGCCTACTTTGTACATGACTCATGATTAATATAAAATACATTGTTGCACACAGACCGACCACGATACAAGAGATGGGGGACTGAACTTCACCAATTAGGGAAAGGGAGGGCCAAAAGTCAAGGGAATATTATATTAATATTCCTAAAACATAAAGTATGGATAATTATTTTATCCTAAGTTCTAAAGTTGGAGACAAGTATCCCAAAGTAACTTCCGATATGACAAGTGTCAAGTTGGGGAAATGCATTCATATCGTGGGGAACTTAGCTCATTTGGTGACTTTTCACGGATACCTTACCAACAACCTGACCATCATTCTTACCATTATTTTTCACGAAGAGTTCACAGTGATTCCTTCCACACTCAGTTATCCAGTCAATAGGTCCATGATCATTTTCACTCATGCATTCCATTATCCTTGAGACAACTATTTCACCATTCCAAAGCCTGTTCCCATAGCCCTTTTCAGTTGGTGTACCTGGTTAGCTTGGAGCGGGATTGAAGAAGCGGGTTGTCAGGCCCGTGAGCAATTCTCTGAGTGAGAGAATTGTTGGGGATTGATTCCTGAAGGTGATAGAATGCAGCTACATTGCTTTGAGACTTTCGGTCTGGCCTGTTGTTGAAGCCCTGGAAGGGAAGTGGGGTAGCCGAGGGAATATTGAGCAGAGAAGGGGCACACTTCCTTAGGTGGGATAGGCATGTGGGGAATGAGAGGTTGTAGGATGTTAGTTGAGCGAGCACCTGAGAAAAAGTATGTCTTGTTGTCCATGAGCCTTAGCCTGGATAGGAACCCTTTACCCTGGGTGGAGTTCAGTCCCATCTCGGGGGGTGACTCACTGTTGAGAGTGATGAACAGTGTAGTCTATGGTTTGGAGGTTCGTGGACGGTCTGTACACAGTTGGTGAAAATATTTCTAAGATAAGTACCAGTTGTATGATAAAAAATGATATGCTGCTTTGTTATTTACATGCCTATCTTACAGTTTATAACATATGTGATTATAATTGCCTGTGTGTTTATGGGTAATTCCCTGTAAATGTTGCATATCTGTATTTATTGTTATTTCAGTATAAAATTCGTATGTTATATAAAGTAATTGTTTGTTTATGTTTATATGTAAAGCTTCTGCGAGAGTGTTGTATGTATATGTTTTAGTTGCATGCAGTTTAAAGAGTAAATTTATGTGGCATAGCTCAATTGACTACTGGGTATGTTACTGTATGTTCCGTAGTATGGGAACGAAAGCATTCGCTAGAGTAGAATGGTCCAACTTGTTAAGGTTGGGAATGTTACTGACTAGTGTCAGAGCATGAGTAGTTTCTCTGGAGTAGCGTACCTCAGCCTGCAGGTGGTCGGGGGAACGTTACAACCCCATTCACATGTCACTGTTGCTGATCGCATCTAGTATTTTTATGGTGTTGATTAAGAAATCAACGAAAAAGAGGGATTCTTCATCAAAACTATGATGCAATGAAATTGTATATACATTAATGTAGAACCTGAAAGAAAAATTAAGAAATACTAACGAAAACCTAAAACTTGCGTCAACCAAATTGTGTACTTTGAAAGGAAATTAGGGTTTATTTTTTACATGATGAATTGATGATGGAAGAAAGTGGGTGTGTCAATCAAATTTAAGTCCAAAAACCATCCCATATCATTAAGGCATGAAAATAGTCTATACATGACAAATTTCAGTGCATACAGAGATTTTTTGAAAACATTTCAACGTTGGCCCCATTCACAGGTCACTGTTGCCGGTGTCTAGTCCTCGTACAATTTTCATTCCAACTTGTTCCTTGTTCTGTGTTCCTCGTTCCTTGTTCCTCATTCCTCATTCCTTGTTCCTTGACCATGGTGTAGTCCTCAAGATCCATTAATTTTGTACAAAACATACTAATGGCATAAAATGTCCCACACAAAGACCAAATTAATATCTGCTACATAAGTCTTTTGTCTTTTGTATTTTTTCAAGGACTATGTAACAAATCTCAATTCTAAGAATATTCAAATAGGACCTAATAACCTTAGGTTATTTCCTTAACCATGGGTGACATAACACTATCATTCAATAGTAAAATTGTTACATTTCATTGTAAGGCATCATGTGTACTGAGGGCTTGAGCCATCACAAAGGAAACATACAAAGAATATTTGTCTTATGAACAAGATATGGTACTATCCATTTTGAGGTTTGGCATAGAGATTGTTCTTATAGAATGCACTACATTGTACCATAATATAATCCCTACACACTTTTCAAACCATGTAACACCATTCAAATTAGACACAATATTCTTGCGTCGAATTAGCTATACTATCGACGAACTTTTTTCATTGATAGTATAACAATTCGTCGCAAGATTATTTACATTTGTCTCTCTTGTGACGATATCAAATGATGCTTGGATTTATTTCATATTTGGTTTATCAACTTGAAATTAAAATTTGATACTTTGCAAGCTAGCTGGACCTTCAGTCAAATACAAATATGAAACTTGGAATCATTAAAATATCTACTAGAACATATGAAAAATAGGGTTTATGGTTTCCATGATGATATGATGATGGAAGAAAGTGGGCGTGTGAGTGAAATTTGAGTACAAAAACCCTCCCATATTGTTAAGGCATGTGAATAGTCTATCCAGGTCAAATTTCAATGCATATAGATACAATTTGAAAACATTTCAATGTTGGCCCCATTCACATGTCATTGTTGCTCACCTCTAGTATTTTTATGGTGTTGATTAAGAAATCGACAAAAAATAGGGATTATTCATCACAACTATGACGCAGTCACATTATATATACATTAATGTAGAACCTAAAATAAAAATGAAGAAAGACTGACGAAAACCTAAAACTTGTGTCAATCAAATTGTGTACTTTGAAAGAAAATTAGGGTTTATGGTTTACATGATGAATTGATGATGGAAGAAAGTGGGTGTGTCAATCAAATTTGAGTCTAGAAACCCTCCCATATCGTTAAGGCATGCGAATACTCTATCCATGACAAATTTCAGTGCACACAAAAACTGTTTGAAAAGATTTCAACGTTGGCCCCATTCACAGGTCACTGTTGTCAGTGTCTAGTCCTCATACAATTTTCATTCCATATTGTTACTTGTTTTGTGTTCCTTGTTCATCATTCCTCATTCCTTGACCATGGTGTAGTCCCTGTTGGACAACTGAGAGGGGGGGGTGAATTAGTTGTTACCGTGCTTAAACAATAATGCTTATTTTAAATTCTTTCCAGAGTACTTAATGACAATCACAATAATGTAAGGAAGTAAGCAACAAAACAATCAACATCATTTTCACATATGAGATATACAGAGACAGATATTTCCTGAGGAAACCCATAAAGGGTAAAAAACTCTTCTTCTTTATATGATAAGTAATCTTTACATTCTGTACATTATCATACATATGAGCTCCAACTCATTGTGAGGCTACAACCTTTGTATTGCAAGTTGCAACTTGTTGAGAGCACCAACTCTCTATTTTCTCTAGCACCTACTAGAAGGAAGCACCAACTCCCTGGTTTATCTAGCACCCACAAGAAGGAAGCACCAACTCCCTAAGTGTTCCAACACCAACTGGATGGAAGCACCAACTTTCAGTCACACAGGCACCAACCT
The DNA here is from genome assembly GCA_010110895.2 of Picea sitchensis. Taxonomy (NCBI): domain Eukaryota; kingdom Viridiplantae; phylum Streptophyta; class Pinopsida; order Pinales; family Pinaceae; genus Picea; species Picea sitchensis. Next base: position 228,977 of record SNQJ01S0016314.1, on the reverse strand, counting down.
GTATAACAGAGAACAACAGTTCTCCCTTGCACCACCCTGCCACCTTGGTTTCTCTAGAAGCAACCAGATGGAAGCTACAACTCTCTTTGTTCAAGCACCCACTTGAACCTCTGAGGACAACATTCCTCCCTAGCACCTTCCTACCACCCTGAAATATAAATCTTTTCTATTACGACTTATTACAGCGATATAAAGTTCTTCAATGGCTTACCGATCTCATCACTGTTCTGCTACACTGTGTTGCTCTGTCTGCATCGGTGTCTTATGCACACTCCTTGTTCTTTTTGTTCTTTTTCCTTTTATGCTCTCTATGCCATGTCCCTTCAATGCACCATTCCACTTCTGTACAATTCTGCTGCTATTCTCTACCTTCTTCTTCACACCTCAATCACACTCCAGCCACCCCGTTTCTTCTTTGTTCAACATTCTTATACTCTCTGTGCACCTTGTGCATGCAATCTGCTTCTTGCTCTTGCATCCTCTCCCGCACCAATATCCTCCACATCGGGGAGTTTTTTCCACTTCACTCTTCCACATCTATCCCATCTCCTGTGTGCCACATTGTCTCTCTCTATTCTGCATCTCCTGCTCATTGTCAGTGCTCTGCCTGATCATCATGGTAACTCTTCAGCTTCTTTAGAGGTTTCACCCACACATCCATCATCACTGGGTTTTATCTCGAGATTCCTCATCTTCTCTGGCAGTTGAGACTCTTCATCTTCTCTGTCATAGACGAGCTCATCCTCTGGAGGAAACCATCATTTTTTTCTAGTAGTTACACTGTGAAGTGCAACAGTAGCCCTCTGATCTGATTCAAATTCATCTGCACCATTGAATTGACTTCATTGAATCTTGCGTTCAATTTTCCATTTCTCACTTCGGCATTTCGACAATCCTGTTGTGTGGCATCTCGACTCTCCAAGTCGCAATCTCCGAAACTACGAAAAAGCAGCTTGCCGCTTCAAGATTTTCTCTACAACTCTTCAACCATGTGACTACGAGAGGTGACCGAGCGTTTATCCATATAGTGCTTTCGTGATTTCACTTTTCATCACTTCGGCGTTCCTGTGGCGATGAGTTCTTGATGCTCCAAGTCCCAGTATCCGAAGCTCCAAAATGGAGCTTGGTTGCACTAGCTCCAATCATTTCGACATTTCACATTTTGGCCTTTCACGATTCTTGTTATGAAGAGTCTCGCCACTTGACTCTTCCAACTCCCAGTATCTGAACCTCTGGTATGGAGTCTTTGACATTTCACAATTTCGCATTTTGCGAATTTGGGTTTCGCGACTTCGGGACTCCTGTAGTAAGAGTTCTTGACATCCCCAACTCCCGGTATCTAAAATCTTGGTATCCGAAATTGTCTCTTTCTTTCAGGATTTCGACGTTTTTCATTTCGCGATTCTGAGACTCATGTGGTGAAGTGTTTTGACACTTCAACTCCCGGTATCCGAAATTTTCCTCCTTCTTCCAGGATTTCAGCATTTCGCATTTCGCGATTCTAGGACTTCTGATGATGAAGAGTCTTGACTCTTCCAACTCCCGGTACCTGAAATTGTTCTCCTTCTTCCGGGATTTCGGCGTTTCACATTTTTTGATTCTGGGACTCTTGATGATGAAGAGTCTTGACACTTACAACTCCCGGTATCCGAAACTCTGAAATGGAGTTATTTCCCGGTCTGCAAAACTCTTGTTGATGTGCCTCTTTTAGGATTTCGGGATTCCGGATTTTGCAACTCTGAGACTCTTGTGTTAAAGAGTCTCAACTCTTAAATTCTCAATCTCTCGGTATCGGAAACTCCAAAATGGAGTTATTTCTTGGTTTGCAAAACTCTTGTTGATGTGCCTCTTTCTCGATTTCGGGATTCAGGATTTCGCAACTCCGAGACTCCTGTGTTGAAGAGTCTCAACTCTTGACTTCTCAATCTCTCGGTATCCGAAACTTTTAAATGGAGTTTACGCTTCTGATCTTTCCATGCAATTATCCCTGCACTACTAATCTTCCTTGCCTGCCTGTTTGCCATCAAATAAACAAGCACACTCTTGCACTCTTCGTGCACCTCTGCACTATCTCTTCTGAGCTTACGTTGTCACTGTTTTTCCATTGCTGCATACTCTAATATTTCCATCAATGACAAGCACATCTTCCTGAAAACATGGCAACAATATCCCCCTTTGGCATTGATGGCAACCCTGAATGACTGCGCTAATCTGTTTGGACCTCCAACTGTAGCATTCGGTTAGGACCAATCCTTTTTCTCCCCCTTTGACATCAATGTCAAAGAAAACATGCTCCCCCTGAGCTGTTGCAGTAATTTTAGGAGGTATCAGATATTCAATCAATATAAAACTCCCCCTAACAAGATGGACTCTTAGGTGTGAGGCAGGATGACACCCAACTTTTGTCGAAGTTATTCAAATGGTGTCTTGGCTAGGGGTTTAGTAAAGATGTCTACAATTTGTTCTGTGGTTGGAATGTAAAGGACTTGAACAACCTGATTGGTGACCTGCTCTCTTAGAAAATGGTATTTTATGGGAATATGCTTGGTCTTGGAGTGGAATACAGGATTTTTAGACACACTGATGGCACTAGTGTTATCACAATGAATTGGGATCGGTGCTGCGTATTTTATCTCCAAGTCTGCAAGTGTCTGAATCATCCATAATACCTGAGTGCAACAGGTAGCAACAACAATGTACTATGCCTCTATAGTCAATAAAGAAATGGAACTTTGCTTTTTACTAATCCATGCTACTAACGAGTCACCCAGGAAGAATGCTCCTCCACTGGTACTTTTTCTCTCATCAACACAGTTTGCCCAATCTGCATCTGAATAAGCAGTTAACTGAAAATTTTGATTTCTGGGATACCACAGACCATAATTCATTGTTTCTTTCAAATACCTGAATATCCTTTTGATAGCTTGCAAATGACTCTGTTTAGGTGCAGACCGATATCTTCCTACCATTCCAACAACATGCATTATGTCTGGGTGAGATGTTGTGATGTATAGCAGGCTGCCTATGATTGACCTATATGAACTTTGATCAACATCAGGTGAGTCATCATCCTTTCTTAATTTTCATCCAGTAACCATTGGTGTACCCACAGGTTTAGAATCTTACATTTGAATCCTTTTCAACATTTCTCTTAGATATTTTTCTTGAGAAATGAACATCCCTTCAGACCTCTGAGTAATTTGCAGACCAAGAAAAAATGACAGTTCAACTATCATAGACATTTCAAACTCAGACTCCATGGTAGAAGAAAACCATTTTACCAATGAATCCTTATTACATCTGAAGATGGTGTCATCTACATAGACCAACACAATGAGCAAATCATCACCCTTTGTTTTGATATATAGATTGTAGTCAATTGTTCCTCTCTTGAACCCTTTGTCTTTGAGATACATATCTAGTTTGTGATACCAGGCATGAGGGGCTTATTTTAACCCGTATAAATCTTTCTTCAGCTTGCATACTAAGTCAGGGTTATCAGACAGTTCAAAACCCTCTGGTTGTTCCATATAGAATTCTTCATTTAAATCTCCATTTAGAAAAGTTGACTTGGCATCCATTTGATAGACTTTAAACCTTTTATGACAAGCATAGGCAAGAAATATTCTGATAGCTTCTAATCTTGCTACGGGCGCAAAAGTTTCATCAAAATCCAGTCCTTCTATTTGAGCATAGCCTTTGCAGACCAATCTTGCTTTGTTCCTGACAACTTGTCCCTGCTCATTCAACTTATTCTTAAAGATCCATTTGGAACCAATGACATTTTTACCTTCAGGTATATGAACGATCTCCCACATATTGTTTTTCTCAATCTGATCAAGTTCATCTTTGATTTCTTTAACCCAATGGTCATCTTTTCTCGCTTCATTAAAATTCTTGGGTTCCAGCATGGATATGAAATCTATATGTGATTGTTCGGTGTTTTTGATTAGCTTTCTCCTTGTTTGTAATCCTTTGTCTTTTTCACTAATTATCTGAATTGCAGGATGATTCTTTTGAGTGATTCTGGAGGAGGAATTTGAAGTTGTCTTCTGATTTGAGTCTGTCTGAGTATCTGTGTCTTCATCTGATTCAGAGTCTTCTTTTTTTGAATCTTGGACCTGTTCATCTTCAGCTTTAGTTGTGTCTTCTGTAGAAGACTCATTACTGTACACCTCTCTTTCCGGGATTCCCTCATCAACTTTTACGTCAATACAGACAACCATTTTATGCAGCCTCTTATTATAGCATCTGTATCCTTTTTTTTTTTGTAGCATACCTTAAGAAGATGCCTTCATCATCCCTGTCATCATATTTGCCAATGTTCTCATCATTATTATTCATGTAACATTTACTCCCAAATACTTTGAAGTGTTTAATTGAAGCAGGTCTCCCATACCACAATTCATAAGGTGTCTTGTCACTTTGTGGTCTGAGGTGGGATTTATTAAGAACATGGACTGTTGTGTGTGTTGCTTCTACCCAGTAGGTTTGACCAATATTCTTCTCATTCATCATTGACCTGGCCATTTCCTACACTGTTCTGTTTTGCCTCTCAACTACTCCATTTTGTTGTGGAGTTCTTGGGATGGTGTATTCTCTCTTGATCCCATGCTTATCACGGAATTCCTTGAAGTCACTTGACATAAACTCTCCTCCTTGGTTTGATCTTACTACCTTTAACCTCTTGCCTGTTTGAGTCTCAGTTAAAGCCTTAAATATTTTAAACTTCTCAAAATCTTAAGCTTTTTCCTTGAGAAAGGCAACCCAAGTAAGTCTGGAGTAATCATCAATAATTAGCATGAATTAGTTTTCTTTCCCTGTACCTTCCTGTCTTGATGGTCCACATAAATCCATATGAACTAGTTGGAGTGGTTTCTCTGTTGAAGTAAAGCTCTTGGACTTAAACTGTGTCTTTGTTAGCTTTCCTACTCGGCAGGGTTTACACATTGAATCTTGGGGCTTTGATATTCTCGGAAGATCTTTTACTGCCTAGAGATTTTTGAGTTTGATTAAGTGGTCAAAGTTTAGATGTCCAAGTCTCCTATGCCATAACCAACTTTCATCATGTTTTCTTAGATGACACTCTTCTCTATTTTCTTTCAGCACATATACATTATTTTCTGTCCTTATGCCTTTGGCCACCACTTGTCCTGAGTTTACAGACTTTATCTTACAGTCCTTGGATATGAACACCACTTTACATCCTCTGTCACACATTTGAATTAAACTGAGCAGATCATGTTTCAACCCATCTACAAGTAGAACATCATGGGCTTTTCCTTTTCCATTACTTAAACTCACCATCCCTTTACCCTTTATTTTACCTAGAGCATCATTTCCAAAGGTTACATTTCCTAATTTGCTTTCACTTAGAGATAGAAACTTACCTTTGTCTCCCATCATATGTTTGGAGCATCCACTATCTATATACCAAGGGTTCGTTTTTCTTTGAGCTAACAACACTAATCCACACTTGTCACTTTCTTTCTTCTTCCACACCTTGACATTTTCAGCAGGGGAATTCAAATCTGGTTCATAGTTCCTTAATCGAAAATCAACAGATTTATGTCCATAGTTATGACAGATGTAGCATTCAATCTCATTTTTCAATGCGTCGAAATTATTATTGCAGCATTGTCTACTTATTGACTGTTGATTATTTCTTGACCTCCTTAGTTGCATGTCTCTAAACTTAATTTGGCAATTTGCAATCTATGAAGGTTTGTTACTTGGCTGTATCATTCTTTGTTATGGCAAGTATTTATTCCTTTGAAATCTTAATTTCTCATGTCTAAGTCTTAAGGAACGATTTATAGCTTTGTGACCAAAGTTAGATCAGTGGAAACAATAGCCATAGAAAAATTCTTTGTACCTGGAAAATGGTTATCTTCTTTGAGAAAATCAATTTCTTCCATGCCGATGACATCTTTCAGTAGGGAGCGCACTATTTCTTTGTTCTACAGATTCAATCCTGGCACCTTTTTCTTTACTCATCCTGGGCGACTAGTTGTTTTCCTTTGTTTCTGTAGGTTTGTTGTTGTCATTGGTTGTAGATTTGACAAACTTGATGGGTTCTTCGTTTCTTGGCTTACCACTACTTGATCCCTCTTCATAACCCAAACCATTTTTCAACTTTGGATTCCTTTGCTGATTCAGAATGGTGGCTAATCCTTTTGAGGCTTTGATACTTAACATATTCTAATTATACAAGGCTTGAAACTTCTCCATCTCTTTCCTAGTTTTCACTACTTCTTGTTCTAAGGCTTCACATCTTGCCTTCTTTTCTAATAATTTTCATTTCAGAATGTCTTCAATTTTCTTTGCCTCTTCTAATTCCACTTTTAGTATGACAAGATCTTCATCAGGTTCTTTACTGTCTTTCTCAAACTGTATCAACAATTGTCTTTTCTTTCTGTTCTTAATTCTTAGTCTATCAATCTCTTCCAGTGCACTGATCAATTCTCCTTCCATTTCAACCACAGCTTCTTCTTCATTAGCATCACTTCATGTGATTTTATTATCATAATCCTCTTTGGCCATAAGTATGAATTCATTTAGTTTATCTTCAATAGAGGAGTCATTGTCTTCATCATCTAAAGGATCATCATCATTGTTTACGCAAATACTTTTCTTCTTAATATTATTCTCTTTAAAGAAATTTTTGTGTGTGTGCTTCTCCTCATCATCACATGTTTGATCCTTTCCTTTGTGAGGACATTTATTTTCAAAATGACCTATCTTACCATAGTTGAAACATTTGAAAGGCAATTTACCTTTGTATTTTCTTGTTCCCTTCTTCAGTCTCTTCACAAATTTTGCTTCAATTTCATCAGGCTCAGAATCCTCATTCTTGTCTTCTTTGAATGATGCTTCTATGGAGGTGGGTTTATCTTTAACTATTATCATTTCATATGCAGTCAATGTTCCTAGAAGTTGATCAAAATCCAAGGTTTTTAGATCTTTAAGTTATTCTATAGCAAAAACCTTCGGGTTGAACCTATCTGGTAGAGATCTCAAAATTTTCTGAACTAAAGAAGGTTCCTCAATTTTTTCACTAAGTGATTTCATTGCATTTACCAGTTCTTCAACTCTCAGAAAGTATTTTCCAATAGTTTCATCTTCTTTCATCTTCAGCTGTTCAAACTATAATCTGTAGATTTGAAGCTTGGCGTCCTTTACCTTTTCATTACCTTCATTACTGCTAATGAGTTTGTCCCACATTTCTTTGGCAGTTCCTAGGTGCATAAATTTTACAAATTCTGCTTCTGCAAGCTCACTCAAGATAACATTCATAGCCTTAGCATTGAAGCTAAATTCTAGCTTGTCATCCTTATTAGCTAGTACAAATGGCTTTACATAACCAGTATCTACCACATACCAGACATCTACACCTAAAGCCATTATGTAAGTTCTCATTCTAACTTTCCAGAAGGAAAATTTTGTTCCATTGAACAGAGGGGCCTTATTGGTTGAATTTCCTTCATGGCTTGACATGTTTAAGCTCTAGGATCTACCCTTTGATAAAAGGGGCCGGCTCTGATACCAATTGTTGGAAAACTGAGAGGGGGGGGTGAATCAGTTGTTACCGTGCTTAAACAATAATGCTTATTTTAAATTATTTGCAGAGTACTTAATGACAATCACAATAATGCAGGGAAGTAAGCAATAGAACAATTAGCATCATTTTCACATATGAGATATACAAAGACAGATATTTCCTGAGGAAACCCATAAAGGGTAAAAACCTCTTCTTCTTTATATGATAAGTAATCTTTGCATTCTGTACATTATCATACATATGAGCTCAAACTCATTGTGAGGCTACAACCTCTGTATTGAAAGTTGCAACTTACTGAGAGCACCAACTCTCTATTTTCTCTAGCACCTACTAGAAGGAATCACCAACTCCTTGGTTTCTCTAGCACCCACTAGAAGGAAGCACCAACTCCCTAAGTGTTCCAGCACCAACTGGATGGAAGCACCAAATTCCAGTCACACAGGCACCAACCTGTATAACAGAGAACACCAGTTCTCCCTTGCACCACCCTACCACCCTGGTTTCTCTAGCTGCAACCAGATGGAAGCTACAACTTCCTTTGTTCAAGCACCCACTTGAACCTCTGAGGACAACATTCCTCCCTAGAAGCTCCCTACCACCCTGAAATATAAATATTTTCTATTACGACTTATTACAACGATATAAAGTTCTTCAATGGCTTACTGGTCTCATCATTGTTCTGCTACACTGCGCTACTCTATCTGCATCAGTTTCTTCTCCACACTCCTTGCGCTTTCTATTCTTTTGCCTTTTATTCTCTCTGTGCCATGTCCCTTCAATGCACCATTCCCCTTCTGTACATTTCTGTTGCTGTGCTCTACCTTCTTCTTCACACCTCAATCACACTCCAACCACCCAATTTCTTCTTTGTTCAACATTCTTATATTCTCTCCAAGTTGCGATCTTCGAAACTCCGAAAAAGGAGCCTGTCGCTTCAAGATTTTCTCTACAACTCTTCGACCATGTGACTACGAGAGGTGACTGAGCACTTATCCATATAGTTCTTTCACGATTTCGATTTTCGGCACTTCAACGTTCCTGTGGTGATGAGTTCTTGATGCTCCAAGTCCTGATATCCGAAGCTCCGAAATGGAGCTTGGTTGCACTAGCTCCGATCATTTCGACATTTCGCATTTCAGCCTTTCATCATTCTTGTGATGAAGAGTCTCTTCACTTGACTCTTCCAACTCCCGGTATCCAAACCTCCAGTATGGAGTCTTTGACATTTCACGATTTTTCATTTCACGAATTCAGGTTTCACGACTTCAGGACTCCTGTAGTAAGAGTTCTTGACATCCCCAACTCCTGGTATCCGAAATCCTGATATCCAAAATTGTCTCCTTCTTTCGGGATTTTGACGTTTCGCATTTCGCAATTTTGGGACTCCTGTGGTGAAGTGTTTTGACACTTCAACTCCTGGTATCCGAAATTGTCCTCCTTTCAGGATTTTGGTGTTTCGCATTTCACGATTCTGGGACTCCTGATGATGAAGAGTCTTGACTCTTCCAACTCCCGGTACCCGAAATTGTCCTCCTTCTTTCGGGATTTTAGCATTTCACATTTTGCGATTCTGGGACTCTTGATGATGAAGAGTCTTGACTCTTCCAACTCCCGGTATCCGAAACTCCGAAATGGAGTTACTTCCCTGTTTCAGGATTAATCTGTAAGTGCGGACACAAACCGATCTCCCTAGATCCACCTGGATCTAGAACAAAGCAGGACAGAATAATACTCTTTCCCTAGATTTATGCTATTGAATGAACTAGGAGGCAAGGATCATTTACATACCTTATGAATTCTTCCTTGGGTCTCTGTTGTACCAATTTCGCTCCAATGCTCTTGCACCGTCAAGACCACAACAGTACAAACCAATCGAAGTGAAGACAATTCAATATATTCAACAGCTAATCTATACATATGATCAAGGAGTTATGTAATAAAGTGACATTGGCTTTATGGGAAAGAGACATATTACTATATTGAATTGATAGAAAGAAAGACTTACAACCTGAGCCTTGATGTTGTAGATCTCCTTTCGATGGCTCCTAGCTCTGAAACACACACTTGCTCATGCATGAAGAAGATCAACCACTTCCGATAACCTTGCTGGTGTCTCTAGCTGTTGTAGCATCAGTCCTTCATACAATATTGCACTAATTCTCCAATAAATCTCTTACTAGCTTGCTGCTTAACCCTTTCCATGAGCATTCCTCTCAATTTATAAGAGAGAATGGATTAGTTACTTGGATAGGAAATGATCCCAAGATATCAGGAAAGCCAGTACTTAGATAACCATTTGAATGCCAACTCATCCTTCTGGAAGATTCCCTTCTAGAAGGCTCGAGAACTTCATCTTTTTCTTCCTTTAGAATATGTTCGCACCCTGATAGTTAGGTATAGTGTGAACCCCTCGCACCCCAGCTTAATGTAGCCTGCGAGAATCAGGCATTTTCGCAGGTAAATATATAAGTAGCCTACGAACCTCCCTTGAAAGTATGATTTTTGGAAGCAGACAAAGGTAACTTTTCTTAGGAAAGTGTTCTAGTGAAGAGCTTGATTCTTCCATAAGCATTACATCATTATGACAACCAAAATTGTGGATAACATTCCCGGTTTGCAAAACTCTTGTTGATGTGCCTCTTTCTGGATTTCGGGATTCCGGATTTCGCAACTCCAGGACTCCTGTGTTGAAGAGTCTCAACTCTTGACTTCTCAATCTCCCGGTATCTGAAACTCCGAAATGGAGTTATTTCCTGGTCTGCAAAACTCTGTTGATGTGCCTCTTTCGGGATTCCGGATTTCGGAACTCCGAGACTCCTGTGTTGAAGAGTCTCAACTCTTGACTTCTCAATCTCCTGGTATCCGAAACTTTGAAATGGAGTTTACACTTTTTATATTTCCATGCAATTATCCCCGCGCTACTGATCTTCCTTGCCTATATGTTTGCCATCAAATAAACAAGCACACTCTTGCACTCTTCGTGCACCTTTGCACTATCTTTTCTGAGCTTACGTTGTCCCTATTTTTCCATCACTGCATACTCTAATCTTGCCATCAATGACAAGCACATCTGCCTGAAAACATGCCAACATTCCCCGAGATCCATTATTTTTTTACAAAACATACTAATGGCATAAAATGTCCCACACAAAGACCAAATTAATATCTGCTACATAAGTCTTTGGTCTTTTTTCAAGGACTATGTATCGAATCTCAATTATAAGAAGATTCAAATAGGAAATAAGAAACTTAAGTTCTTTCCTTAACCATGGGTGACATAACACTATCATTCAATATTAAAATTGTTACATTTCATCGTAAGGCATCATGTGTACTGAGGGCTTGAGCCACCACAAAGGAAACATACAAAGAATATTTGTCTTATGAACAAGATATGGTACTATCCATTTTGAGTTTTGGCATAGAGATTGTTCTTATAGAATACACTACATTGCACCATAATATAATCCCTACACTCCTTGCAAACCATGTAACACCATTCAAATTAGACACAATATTCTTGCGACAAATTAGCTATACTATCGATGAAATTTTTTCGTCGATAGTATAGAAAATTCGTCGCAAGATTATTTACATTTGTCTCTCTTGTGAAGATATCAAATGATGCTTAGATTCATTTCATATTTCGTTTATCAACTTGAAATTAAAATTTGATACTTTGCAAGCTAGTTGGACCTTCAGTCAAATACAAATATGAAACTTGGAATCGTTAACATATCTACTAGAACATATGAAAAGTAGGGTTTATGGTTTCCATGATGATATGATGATGGAAGAAAGTGGGTGTGTGAGTGGAATTTGAGTCCAAAAACCCTCTCATATCGTTAAGTAATGCGAATGGTCTATCCAGGTCAAATTTCAATGCATACAGATACAGTTTGAAAACATTTCAACGTTGGCCCCATTCACATGTCACTGTTGCTCGCCTATAGTATTTTTATGGTGTTGATTAAGCAATCAACTAAAAAGAGGGATTCTTCATCACAACTGTTAATAACCTGAATATATCTACAAATATAATCACCACAAATACTTAATACACAATAGATCCACAGAGCAATATAAAAGAACAATATGAAAAATCTCTTTTATTACTATC
>SNQJ01S0016314.1:178296-215217 GCA_010110895.2 Picea sitchensis | reverse complement strand
TTATGTATAATATGAGATGAAACATATTACATACCTTAGGATCTGTGTCATACAAGTGTTCGACAAATTATTCATAACCTTTAAGTTCACTAGCAACAATGTAGCGGAGAGAAGATTTGCTCTTGATCCTTCATAAAGTCGTTAATTTTCCTTTTCTAATAGAGGTTCATCATAAATACCAACATTGTCTCCATCTTCATCCGGCTGCGAAAACAAATCTTGGATCATTTGATTTGTCCCATGATCTTCTTCCATGGGATCATTAACCTGATTTTTCCCATAATCTTCTTCCATGAGATTCTCATTTGCTTGGTCATGATGTTCCTCAGCTTTTACAACATCATTTCTACTAATACTTGGTGCAATATTCTATGGAAAGTTAGAGGGCAACTCTAACTTTATAATTACAAACAATCATGCAAAATTAGTGTATACTATAACAAACATTCAAACAATATATATATATATATATATATATATATAATTGAAAAAATAAAAATAAATAATGAATATATAGCTAATTACCATGGGACAATATTCATTCGATCTGCCATCAATGTGCCCATATTTCCTGCAATGTTTTGTATTTGTTGCTATTAAAATTCTTACGGGACGTATGAGGCAACATTTTTTACAAGGGAAATAACATCTACCATCACCCTGTTAGTAACATTTCTTGTCTGAGGCACAAGAGTATTCGGGTCTGCAAGTTGCATGAGAAGCACCCGAACGCAACGCAAAAAAGTCTCATTTTAGGCAAGTAAGAGGGCAAGGTTATATCATCGATGGTCCAGATTCATCCATACGAACAGATCGACGGTCGACGGGAAATCGCGGTTAGCGAAGTTGCGTCGAGGTTAGCGAAATGGGTAGTGCCCATATTTTATGCAGGAATGGATGGAAGTTGTTCATCATCCCAAAGGACGCGTCGCACAATATCTGGTCACGTCATCTTTTTGGCAGTCGCGAGTTCAAAGGGTGGAAGTTTTATGTCATTGTACATCTCGGAACCCTGAACCCCGAAGTGTCGATGGCGCCCAAAGTCGGGCCCGAAGTATCAAGGGGTAGTTTCATCCGTCCATCTGAAACTGACACCTGGCGCGCGATTAGGCTCCCCGCCTTTTTTCCCATCATGGTTTCGAAGTGCAAGGAGCAGCTCCCTCATATCCTCGATGCATGAAGTAATGAGAGCATCTAGGACCTGGGGCTCGCAGCAACGTCGGGTGAGTTTAGGACCATCAGATTTGAAGGATGTGTGGCACCCAATTACGTCGTCTTGGTGTTTCTCCCATCGCAACTATGATAAGCAAGGATCAGCTCCTTCCTATTCGCGAACGTCGAAAGCCCCTGTGGGAATAAAAACAGGGTCACGGTCCATGGTTACTCGAGAAATAAAGGAGCTAAGTGAAAGGGGAATAAAACATCGAGTCCAGTCGCCGAAAGGATCATCGCGATTTCCAGGTGCCATCGGATACGATTTCGCTCCTGGTTTCCGCTTGGAGTAAATGAAGGAAAGAACGAGTGGTTGAAACCTCCTTTCATTCATTAAGTGTGAGGAATGGATGGTCTGGCAAGCGGTCTACTCGAAGAGGTCCTGCGTACCGATTTTTTCAAAAGAACCGATGCCGAAGTCCTCGACTAGACAGAGAAGTATGCACACACTAGCTTAGTACTTAATGGCTCAACTACCCTCCTTGCAAGATCCATGCACAGTTAAGATGGCACTTGAAGAAAGATATCAGTACGAATTTGACTGAAGGGACACCAAGCCTTGGGTGACTGGGCATGCCTCTGTGAGGTGAATTTTTCTGAGTATATAGACTCGGTCTTTGTATTTTGTAAATGATGAAAGGTTGAGAAAGGCTCCCGATTGTAAAGCTTTGATGAAGCGCTGGTCGCTCTGGTTTATGTATAAGGCATTTGAGACTTCTTACTTTATGGATGTCAGCCTCTTTTCCATCTCTTTGTTTACGGTGTTAGAACAGCTCGGAATTGGAGGATCCAGTCGAGTTGTAGCTATTATAGGATGATGTAGGTTGGATCACTGTAACAGTTGCATTGTTTCTAATTGGTTCATGTGAATTTCTTAGCGCTGAACGACTCAGAATTGAAGGATTCAGTTGATTCACCTCTTCAACTCCTTGAAGCTCTGGACCAAGAGGATATTGGATTCTAAGTTTTTCATCCTCAATCTCCCGAAGGCCTGTCGCCTGAGGCAGTCTTGCTCGCCCCTCTCACAAGTCTTCCATCTACCACCCTTTAATCATCCACTGACGGAAGTTGGATCAAGACCTCCCTTGATTTCTACATACCAGACCCGGTTTCCTGAGTTAAAGCTATATATTCTTGAGTCTTTACCCATTTGATCATCCCATTAAATAAATAGTGATATAAAACTGATGGGCGTTGGGCTCTGCTCCTGCAAGCAATCCAGGAGTGACTTCTGACGCTAACATTTCTAGTGTCGTTGCCGGGGACAAAGTTGAATATTTTCCCTGGGATTGAACGACATTGAGCCTATGATTATGAAGGTGCATAAGGTATCAGAGCCCTTAAATATTGCTACTGTGCACCTGGCGACTCCATTGTGATGACTCCACTGTGGAGAACCTGTCGTGTTAATTATGGCTTTCAGAGGTAGACACACACGGTCTCATCCACAACTGCCTCTAGCTACACCTAAAGCTGATCCAGAGGTGGTTATCAAAAAAGGAAAGGCCCCTGAAGAAGAATCTACCACCGTCGAAATAGGTAATCCACCATCTCCCTCTGTAAGGACTCCATTTTCTCCTCCTTAGTTTCTCAATAGACCTCCTTCAGAGGTTTCCCGTTTCCTGAATTTTGGGAGTGTTCTTGCTGAGTTTTCCTCTCCTGGTCTGGGATTGGAGGGAGAAATCCTCGTCACTCCCCTCTCCTCTGAAGTTGTACCTTGGCATAGGCCCAGGACTACAGAAGATTTCCCCACTCCTGCACAAAGAAGAGCGTATACTAAATTGAGCCCATTATCCTTCTCCTTAAATCCCCTTTTTTTTCCCATCCCACTCCGAGACTCATTCCCAAAGACCCCTTCACGAACTCCTTCTCCTCCAAGTTCACCTCCACCTAATATCCCTATGGCTGGTGATAATCCCTCTCTAAATAGAATGGACGCCATAGTCACTGCCATATATGCTCCCTTAATCCTACCTCATCCTATGAATCCTCTCCCTGCTGGATATTACTTGAAGTATATGCCCAAGTTCACTGGGGAAGGGGACATAACTGCGGAAGAGAACCTGGTTGCTTTCTACAGTTATGCAGACAACCTAAAAATTGAAAATGAAGATGTCTGGATGAGAGTCTTCATCCAGAGCCTGGATGGTGAGGTGAGAAAATGGTTTAGAGGACTAGCCCCTGGATCTATTGCTGGGATCGAAGCCCTAGATGGCGCTTTCTTGAGGCAGTGGGGAGATAGGAAGGATTTCATGTATTACATGACAGAGTTCGGGTCTTTGAAGAATATGGATGGAGAGTCTGTCTCTGACTTCTCCAAGAGATTCAATAATATGTATAATAAAATTCCCGCTGAAATCAAACCCTCAAAAGCCTTGGCCAAGATTTCTTATGGTAGTGCATTTGGCCCCGATTTTTGTCTTTTATTAAGAGAAAGGAGAGCCACCTCCTTAGATCAAATGAAATATGCGGCCATAGAAGTGGAATAAAATGTATTAGCGGCTGATAGACTGAGAAACAAGGATGACGCAGACAGAAGAAGGGGAAGGTCGGAAACCTCTACTTCTTGCCCATCGGTGCCCCACCCTCAAGTGGATGACCTGACCAAGATGGTGAAGTATTTGTCCGTAGAGATGGAGAGAATGAAGGTGGGGGGAAGGAAAGCATACAAGGGCCCCCAAAATGATGAAAACAAAGGAGGTTTCAGGAGGCCAAACAATATTTCTTTCCCGACTGTGCAAAGAGAGAAGGGAAGAGACAGAGAAGACCAGAAAATTTAGGCCCCTTTTCAAAACAATTTTGTGGTCGAAGAGGAAGAAGGCGAAATATATGAGATTGATCCTGAAATCCATTTCTTCAGAGACACTCCTCCTTTTCCTCATCTCACTCAATCAACATACGAGGAGTCTCTCATGGATAGCCAGCTAAATGAACTGAGCAAGGGAGACAAGGCTATTGGCAGCTGAGGTAGGTATGACCTGAGGTCAAAGAAAAAGACAGTGGCACCTGACGTTCCTGAACAATTCACTGGGACAGAGAAGCCTGCTAATGAAGTAGCAGACAGTCACAAAGGTAAGAAGAACCAACCCCTCTCTCCCATAGTCCAGAGTCATGTTCCCGAAATAAGAGAAATCCCAAAGCTTACATCTTTTAATTTCGAGCATGAAATTCAAAAGATCATGATCCCTGTTCCACTGACTGAATTGATTAAACATGAAGGGTTCAAGAACGTTTCTCGGAGCTTGTACAGTCTGAGGTCTCATGCCTTCCCACAGACTCCATCAATTTACAAGATGAAAATCTTGTAGTTGTCCTAGGTCCTATGGTAGAAGACAGGAATGACTCATCCCCTCCTTTCTACACTTCCTTGAACATACATGACAAAGTAATACACAATTGTTTGATGGATTCGGGGGCCTCTCACAACCTCATGCCCAAAACTGTCATGGAATAATTAGGACTAGAAGTCACCCGAGCCTATCATGACCTCTATTCCTTTGACTCCATAAAAGTTCAATGTCTAGGAGTTATCAAAGACCTGGTCGTGACCTTGTTTCAGTTGCCCATGAAAAGTGTGGTCATGGATATTGTAGTGGTTGATGTCCCCCCCAATTTCTATATGTTATTATCAAGATCTTGGATAAAAAGACTGGGGGGAACTTTGCAGATGGACCTCACATATGCTACTATCCCAGTGTTTGGAGGAGAACATAGGAGGCTATACAGGGAAGCCCAACTGGCCTATATAATCAGTGACGAATCCAACCCTACCAACCATCCCATTTTCGCCTTAGACACTGATTTAGGTTCCAATGTACTACAACTCACTAATGCTCCCGAGCCTTCTGTAAGACTCAGAAAACTTCCCACCACTTCCCATGAATTTCCTCCCTCCATCACCCCCATCTAGAAAATTTTCTTTGATGGAGCGTGTTCCAGGGAAGGCGTTGGAGCTGGGGTATTTTTTGTGTCACCTTATCAGGAAACCATATCTCTGTCGTACAAACTAGAATTCGAAGCTACCAATAATGTGGCAGAGTATGAAGCTCTTGTTCTGGGATTAAGAGCTGCGAGGGAAATGGGAATTCAGGAGGTAGTGGTGTTTGGTGATGCAGAGTTGGTGGTCCAACAGGTCATAAATGCTTATCAAGCTAAGCATCCTCGACTCAAAAGCTACAGAAATGAGGTATGGGACCTTATCAATAGTTTCTTCTCAGCATTTAACATCTCTTTCATCCCAAGAGGGGAGAACACAGTGGCAGATTCCTTGGCTATGTCAGTGAACAATTTCAAAGTACCCTTGTTGCCCAAATTCAGGTATGATATAGAAGTAAAATACAGGCCCTCCATACCTGACAACGTCAAACATTGGAAGGTATTCAAGGATGATCTAGAGATTAAGAAATTCTTGGAGACTGTCGAAGAATTTTCAGAGATGCATATCGACCAAGATTCGGTCTCTGAGGAAGAGCTTGATGGGGGTAAGTTGTTGAGTAAAATAGCAAAGCATGACATTGTGCGGCTCCCCACCAAGCACATTCCAAGGGGACTGGTTCCTTTGGAAAGGCTTTATGATAGAAATGATGTGTCGGTAAAGGGGTAAATCTCGGAGAATGACGCGGGTACTATTCAGTGCAAAATTGGCACCGAAAGTGATCCCAAGTTTGTCAAATTGTCAAGAAATATGGCAAAGGAGTAGAGGTCCGAATACGTTGGACTCTTGAGGGAATTTGCCAATGTTTTCGCCTGGACCTACGAAGACCTCAAAACCTATGACACCTCGGTCATCGATCATAAAATATTGTTGAAAGGAGAGGCAAAGCCATTCAGGCAGAAGCTAAGACAGATCAATCCTATGCTGCTTCCTATCATGGAGAGGGAAGTGAAAAAGTTGCTTCAAGCTCAGATCATTGTACCACTGAGATATTCAGAGTGGGTAGCCAACTTAGTACCAGTAAGGAAAAAGAATGGAGAAATCAGACTCTGTGTAGACTTCAGAAATCTGAACATGAGCTCACGAAAAGATAAATACCCCTTACCAAAGATGGAAAATATACTGCAGAGGGTAATAGGAGCATCCAGGATGTCCATGATTGATGGTTTCTCTAGTTACAATCAAGTCTCTTTTCTGCCTGAGGACAGGGAAAAGACAACATTCACCACTCCATGGGGCACGTTCATGTATGCCAAGATGTCTTTTGGATTAATGAATGCAAGAGCAATGTTCCAGCGTGCCATGGACATAGCTTTCGTCAGGGAAAAGGATAAATTTTTGGTCGTCTATCTGGACGACATCACAGTGTTTTCAAAATCTGATAAAGAACATTGTTTTCATCTCAGGAAGGTTTTCCTGAAATGCAAGAGTTTTGGCATTTCCTTAAACCCCAAGAAATCTCTGTTCGCCATGCAGGAGGGAAAATTACTAGGCCACATAGTATCAGCGGAAGGAGTCAGGATTGACCCTAGCAGATTTGAAGCAATACAATCCTTATCAATCCCAAGGTCCAAGAAGGAGGTCCAATCCTTCCTTGGTAAGATTAATTTTTTGAGGAGGTTTGTGCCTAACTTTGTTGAGGAGGCAAAACTTATAACAACCATGCTAAGGAAAGGAAATGAAGTGAGGTGGACTTCTGAATCACGACATTCCTTTGAGAAAATAAAGAAGGCCCTGACTGAAGCCCCTGTGCTTATTAGTCCCGAACACTCAAAGGATTTCCTTATTTTCTCCTTTGCCTCACCTGACACGGTGGCTACCATTTTATTATAGACAAACAAGGTCGGACTTGAGCAGCCTATCGCCTATTTCAGTTGAGCATTGAGGGATGCCGAAGTCGGGTATAACACTATGGAGAAGTAGGCCTATGACCTGGTAAAGGTTCTCAAGGCATTCATAATCTATGTCCTGCAGTTGAAAATCATCGCTTATGTCCCCTCAACTGCTGTTAAAGACATTTTTATTTAGCCTGACATAGACAGGAAAAGGAGTAAGTGGATAGCCAAGATTCTAGAATTTGACCTGGAAATAAAGCCTACCAAATTGATCAAAGGTCAAGGTTTAGCCAAGTTGTTGGATGAAGCCAATTTCCAATATTTGGGGATAAGTTTCATCAACGAATGCTCAGGAATTCGGCAGGATCGACTGTCTGAAAGAAACCCTCAAAGGGAGCTCCCATTGGCTCGATGTCCTTGGTATAAGGATGTCATATACTTTCTGCAAGAGTTGCGGCCTCCAGACGACCTGCAAAGAAACAAAGCAAGAGCTCTAAAGATCAAGGCAGTCAGATACTACCTTATCGATCAAATTTTATACTGGAAAGACCCCCTGAGGGTGCTTTTAAAATGCATGAATTCACAAGAGGATGATATGATCATGGCTGAGTTTCACAGTGGCCTATGTGGAGGGCACCATTTCTGGAAGGCCACAGCCCACAAAATTCTCTGAGTCGGGTACTATTGGCCCACCTTGTTCGCTGATGTCCATAGAGGAGTTAGAACCTATATCCAATGTCAGAGGTTTGCAGGAAAACAACAACCCAAGTCCTTGCCGCTAAATCCTGTGGTTGTTTCGGGACCTTTCTAGTAGGGGGGCCTAGATTTCATCGAAGAAATTCACCCCACTTCCAGTGAGCAACACAGATGGATCCTGACTGCTACAGATTTCTTTACTAAGTGGATTGAATCTATCCCTACCAGGAGTGCTTCCCAAAAGGTAATCATTGGGTTCCTGGAGGACCTCATCACAAGGTTCGGCTGCCCAAGTAAAATTGTCACTGATAACGTAGCCGCTTTTGGGTCTGAGGCATTAGCCAAGTTCTGTGAGCAGTTCAGGATCAAACTGATTCACTCCACCCCATATTATCCACAGGGCAACAGTTTAGCAGAATCCTCCAACAAAATCTTGATAAGGATCATCAAAATATTGTTGGAAGACAACAAGAAGGCCTGGCATTCAAGATTAAAGTTTTCTCTATGGGTCGATCGAGTGGCCACAAAGATATCTATCGACATCTCTCCTTTCCAATTAGTCTATGGAGCGGAGGCTATTTTCCCTTCTCATTTAGCCATTCCTGTAGCAAAATTCCTTCAGGATCATCATGAGGAGCCTGATGACATGATCAGAAGAATTCATCAGCTAGTGGAGGCCCAACAGGCCAGGGAGCAGGCAATGGACAGAATTCAGGACCATCAACAAAGGATCAAACAGGTTTTCGATAAGAAAGCCAAGAAGGAAGAATTCCGGATAGGAGACCTGGTGCTGAAATGGGATGCTCCTAAATAAGATAAGGGCAAACAAAACATGTTTGACGCCCTCTAGATCAGCCCCTTCAAAATATCTGAGGTGTTCTCAAATAACACGTACAGGTTGCAAGATTTGGAGGGTGAAGAAGTTTTCAGCAGCCCAGTAAATGGGCATTTTCTTAAAAAATGTTTTGTCTAAGCCTTCAGTGGCTCCTGTGTTTTGTAAATATTGTCCTTTTAGTTCTTTGTTTTTATTTTTATTGTTTCCACTTTATAAATGAATCCACATCCCAACAGAAAGGTACTGGAACTGCAAAATGAGTCCTTAGAGCATCGCAGGGACGACTCTATCCCCCATGGAGCGTAATGTTAGTAACATTTCTTGTCCGAGGCACAAGAGTATTCGGGTCTGCAAGTTGCATGAGAAGCGCTCGAACGCAACACGGAAAAGTCTCATTTTAGGCAAGTAAGCGGGCAAGGTTATATCGTCGATGGTCCAGATTCATCCATACGAACAGATCGACGGTCGACGGGAAATCACGGTTAGCGAAGTTGCGCCAAGGTTAGCGAAATGGGTAGCACCCATATTTTATGAAGGAATGGATGACAGTCGTTCATCCCAAAGGACGCGTGGCACGAGATCTGGTCACGTCAGCTTTTCAGCAGTGGCGAGTTCAAAGGGTGGAATTGTTATGTCGTTGTACATCTCGAAACCCCGAACCCCGAAGTGTCGATGGCGCTCAAAGTCGGGCCCGTAGTATCAAGGGGCAGTTTCAGCCGTCCATCTAAAATTGACACCTGGAGCGCGATTAGGCTCCCCGCCTTTTCTCCCATCATGGTTTTGAAGTGCAAGGAGCATCTCCCTCATATCCCCGATGCGTGAAGTAACGAGAGCGTCTAGGACCTGGGGCCCACAACAACGTCGAGTGAGTTCAGGACCATCAGATTTGAAGGATGCGTGGTGCCCAATTGAGTTGTCTCGGCATTTTGCCCATTGCAACTATGATAAGAAAGGATCATCTCCTTCCTATTCACGAACGTCGAAAGCCCCTGTGGGAATAAAAACAGGGTCACGGTCCGTGGGAATAAAATCTTTGATGAAGCGCTGGTCGCTCTGGTTTATGTATAAGGCATTTGAGACTTCTTACTTTATGAATGTCAGCCTCTTTTCCATCTCTTTGTTTACAGTGTTAGAAAAACTCGGAATTGGAGGATCCAGTCGAGTTGTAGCTTTTATAGGATGATGTAGGTTGGATCACTGTAATAGTTGCATTGTTTCGAATCGGTTCCTGTGAATTTCTTAGCGCTGAACGACTCAGAATTGAAGGATTCAGTCGAGTCACCTCTTCAGCTCCTTGAAGCTCTGGACCAAGAGGATCTTGGATTCTAAGTTTTTCATCCTCAATATCCCGAAGGCCTGTCGCCCGAGGCAGTCTTGCTCACCCCTCTCACAAGTCTTCCATCTACCACCCTTTAATCATCCAATGATGGAAGTTGGATCAAGACCTCCCTTGATTTCTACATACCAGACTCGGTTTCCTGAGTTAAAGCTATATATTCCTGAATCTTTACCCATTCGATCATCCCATTAAACAAACCGTGATATAAAACTAATGGGCGTTGGGCTCTGCTCCTGCAAGCAATCTAGGAGTGACTTCTGACGCTAACACACCCTTTTCACCTGCTTTACTTTTTTCCCCACCTCTAACTATATTCTAAGGCATTCTTTCGCACAACTTCTGCACAAAAATACCCTTTTAGAGCCATCGTTTTTATAGCAAGATTGTTGCAACATATTTAAATCTTCAAATATTTATAGTTCAATTTTAGGTCACCATCATTGCAATTGCGACGACCGTGACCTAAAATATTTCTTTTTTTTTACCTATTTATTTGTCATATTTAACAATCACTTATAACGATCATTCGTTGCTCTTGCGACGAACTTTGATCATATCAATTTAGACAAATTACATTCGTCGAGATAGCGACGAATATGGGGTGGATTTAGAAAAAACTTGAATAATTGAACTTTTTCTCTAGAATTTTGCAACGAAAGAATACTTTCGTCGCAAGTAGTTGTCGCAAATTTTGCAATATGTAGTAGTGTTTATTCCCTTTTGAAAAAATGCATAAACTATAACCAAAGAGCCACGTGGAAAGTAGTGTTGATGTTAGTGGTAGCATCGAAAAGGTATTTCCGCATTGGCATGTGTCTAGCATTTGGAAGTCATTGAAAGTCTTCTAGTATTGAGTTTACTTTAGTTAAAAGGAATTAATTAAAGTAAAAGTGTTTTTATTAGTGAATTGATTTATTTAAGGAACATGCAAAGCATGCAACAAGTAATCTAAATCTTAAGTGAGTGTGAGAAGTAATATCAACCATAGATCACATTGGATATTAGAAATAGATTGTAACTCGTGATTATAAAATCAATGATAAGAGAAGGAGGAAGACACTTTTGACAAGATTTCAAGGCCGAGAGAATTTTCTTGAGAGACCAAGGTCGGGGATAACAAAGAATGACTTTTTCTAGTGTGAGGTGTGTAAGATAAAATAAAGACTTTTTCTTACACTAGAGTGACGATATCTCATAGGTTGGGTGAAGATATTTCATGCAAGTATTGATGTAGAGAGGGTTGGATCACAAAGGACCGTGATTCAATATCTTGGATAGGTGGAGAAGGAATTTCATCTAGAGATCATACAAGTCAAGGAGAAGAGAGAGAAAAGGCAGTCACAGGTGGGTTTTAGAGGATAGAAGCCAGAGTGAAGCCCAACACCATATGGAATTTTACGTACATGTATGTGGGTCTCAGTGGAGATAGTCGCATAAGTATGCGGGTTTTTTGAAGGACAATCACATACACCTTAGGAAGCATGTTTTTCATGGGTCGTACGATAGAGAAGACTTGGCTAGGTTTTTTTGTAGTTGTATTTCTCTTGGAGGGACATTTTCCCTGTTAAAGGAGCCTTGTTTTGACCTTAATAAAATAATATTGGAATTGGTTTTCCCTCCGTGGTTTTTCCAGGGGTGGTTTACTTGAAAATATTGTTGTCTTGTGTGTGAGATTTTGGTTTCCTAGTTTATGATTCCACTGCATGTTTAATTGATTACTCAACTGTGATTTTAGTAGATAAAGATATTTTATTTTGAGCTAACTGTTGAGTGTTGAGTAGAGGATGAATATAAACATGGTATTAGAGTATACCAAGGGTTGAGTCCTGGAGGAAAATTCAACATGACATTAGAGCTAGGGCCCTGAAGGAAGGAAACCAAGAGAAAATATCTCAATAGTTGCAAGAAGATCTATAACCAAGAGGTGGAAATCAAAGGACAAGTTTCAGGGAAGCTAAAAAAATGAGGTAGAATTTTTTTTTTTTACAGGTGTATGTGGGTCACAATGGTGATATTCACGTACATACACAGGTCACAGTGATGCCAGTCACATACATATGTGGGTATTAGTGGAAACAATCACGTACAGGTCCGCGCATGACAATACAAGATAGTTTTAACAAAGGGTTATCAGAATAGATCTTGGAGCTGAGGCTTTGAAGGAGAGAGGGAGTCATCTTTTGAGACACAATGGTGAAAAAATTGAATATTGAGGACATGATAGAAGGGGAAACCAACTTTTAGGCGTGGAAGTCAAGGGTTATTCTTCTATTGGAGGAGATTGACCTCAAAGAGTATGTTGAGGTTGTGGTTGCAAGTCCTACCGATCCACATGAATTGGAAGCTCATAATAAGAAGGAAGTGAAGGCCAAGTGGGTGTTGCTAGAATATGTAAAGTATCACTTGATAATGCACATTGTTGAGAAAATATATACCAAGGAAATGTATTATCCTTTGGTGAGTCTATACCAAAAAAAGAATACATGCAAGTTGCTACATTTGAAGCACCAACTTCAAGTTGTCAGGATGTCCAGTGAGGACACAATTGTGAACTATATTATGAATATTACATAGATCCGAGATCAAATTGTAGCCATTAGTGAGACAATACATGATTCTGATTTGGTGAATGTAGCATTGAGAGGTCTTCCCAAGTCTTAGAAACTTTTTATGCAAGGGATCTGTGCATAAGAGATAGTGCCAAGTTTTGATAGACTATGGAATGATTATATTTAGGAGGAGACTCGGTTACAGTCCAAGGATGGTTTGAAGAGTATACATGATGATAACCTTGATCTTCCCATCTAGGAAAGGAAGGGAAAGTTCAAGAATATTTCCAGTGGAGAGTCTATCGATCAAGATGGAAAGAATAATAAGGACATGATTAAATTCAAGTGCTTTTCATGTCACAAGTTTGGACATTATGTAGGTAAATGTCCACATAGGAAGAAGGGGGGGAACAAAGCACAACCAAAGGTAGATGTGACGAAAAAGACTCAAGTGGATGAGTTTTACAAGAAGTTTGAACAAACAAAGTTCTTACATGTTTCCCATAGTTCCTTGGGCATCATATCAAATGATGCATGGTTGATAGACAATGGAGCCATGTGTCATATGACAAGAGCATGAGAGGTGTTTAAGAGCTTCATGGAGTTTGACTCATAGATGCATGTTGAACTTGATATGAGGACCAAGCATGCAATAAAGGGATCTAGAATAGTACCATTTCAATTGGAGTTAGGAGGTACATTGAGAATGACAAATGTGATATGGGTTCCAAAAATCAAGAGGAGTGTGATATTGGTTTTAGTGATTGAGAAGAAAGGATTTGACATAGCATTCCAGGATAGAAAGGCATTGATAAAGTCCAGAGGATATAGCTCATAAAAAACAAATGTATTTGGAGTTAGAGAGAGCAACTTGTATAGGCTAAAGGGCTAGGCTATGCAAGTAGTGGTGAGAAACAACGTGACATAGAACAAGGAGCAGGTAGCTTTGAAAGTTGAGAAACTTAGAGGGAGTCAACCTTCAGGTTCATGTGGCAAGGAGAAACCTTCCAAGTCTATCAAGGAGTCATGGTACAAGATGACCATGCACAATTATCATGAGCATGAGGATTTTAGGAGCATGTTCAATGAGTCTTTAAAGACAATTTAGATCATGATGGAAGGTATAGCTTATGTGTCAGAGGGAGAAACCAATCAGGTGTATTGGAGAGAAGGCATGGTAGCAGATATAGTATCGAATATTGAGCCAAATCCAAGTGGGAGAAGTACCTTCCTTTCTAAGAGGGAGTGTTGATGTTAGTGGTAGAATCACATAGGTACTTCCGCATTGGCATGTGTCTAGCCTGTGGAAGTCGTCGAAATTCTTCTAGTCTTGAGTTTACTTTAGTTAAAAGGAATTAATTAAAGTAAAAGTGGTTTATTAGTGAATTGAGTTATTTAAGAAACATGTATAGCATGCAACATGTAATATAAATCTTAAGTGAGTGTGAGAAATAATATCAACCATAGATCACTTTGGATATTAGAAATATATTGTAACTCATGATTATAAAAGCAAGGCTATGAGAAGGAGAAATACACTTTTGATGAGAGGTCAAGGTCAAGAGAATTTTGGTGAGAGACCATGGTTAGGGATAGAAAAGAAGGAATTTTTCTAGTGTGAGGAGTGTAAGAGAAAGGAAGGACTTTAGCTAGTGTGAGGAGTGTAAGAGCGAAGAAGGAATTTTGGTTACATTAGAGTGAGGAGATCTCACAGGTTGGGTGAAGATATTTCATCCAAGTATTGACATAGAGAGGGTTGGATAAACAACGACCGTGATTCAAGATCTTGGATATGTGGAGAAGGAATTTAATCTAGAGATCATACATGTCAAGGAGAAGAGAGAGAAGAGGCAGTTGTAGGTGAGTTTCTGATGATAGAAGCTAGAGCGAAGTGCAATGCTATACACAAGTTTTTGTACGGGTTTTACTTACATGCACGCGGGTCTCAGTGGAGACATTCGCATACGTACGTGGGTTTGCTAAAGTATAGTATCGTACACCTCAAGAAACATGTTGTTCAAGGGTTGTACGGCATATTATACTTGGCCATGTTTGTATGTAGTTGTGTTTCTCTTAGTAAGTCATTTTCCCTGTTACGGGAACCCATATTTGACCTTAATAAAATCATCTTGGAACCGATTTTCCCTCCAGGGTTTTTCTAGTGAGACTTTGGTGTCCTAGTTTATGATTCCATTGCATGTTTAATTGATTACTCAATTGTGATTTTAGAAGATAAATATATTTTATTTTGAGCTAATTGTCGGGTGTTAAGTAGAGGATGAATATCAACATGGTATTAGAGCATACCAAGGGTTGAGTCTTGGAGGAAAATTCAACAAGTAGAATTTGGTCCACATGGTGATACTCCTCCTAAATGTGCCTATAAGTTACTTATGAAGTGTCTCACTTTTATAGAACAAGTGAGAATCACTTTTACAATGAAGTTACTTTATCAATGAAAGTTGCATGCAAAACATAACTTAAAATAAAATATTTAAAGTTATTTAATATTTATTTACTTTCATAACTTACGTGAAAGGCACTTTACAATGAATCCTTGAACTGTTTCAAAAAAAAGTAACAAAAGAGAGACTTGAACTCAAGACCTCTTACTAAGTAAAGTAAATTTTAACCAAGTGAGCTAGTAGAAAAAATATTCTATTGTTTAGAAGGAGGATTGTTGTTTTTGAAGACGGCCTTGGAGAGCTTGGTCATAAAAAAAAAAATTCACACACACAAAAAAATTGGTTCTCGATGGAAACAAGGGTTAGATCTCGATTAGCTTACCCAGAAAATGTAAATTTTGCTCTATTTCTGATTTACCGAGATCACACAGAGTGCATAAAAAAGAGCATACGTCGACAAGAAAACCATTTTCGATCAGTTTCTAATTTTTTGAGATTGCACAAGACGCGGGGAAAATAGCATACACAGTTCCAAAAGAGTAGCAACCCAAAAATTAAAAAAAATAAAAATTGAAATAAATCGAAGTATTAACTATGTAAAAATTTAAAAGGGTGTATTTGGGATTTATACCTCTAGATCTGATTGAAATGGTCATATATTGGGAAAAATTAAACCTTTTCGAGTGAAATGAAAACAATTATTCATTGAAATGAGTGATCCAGATGTAATGGAATATTCCTCTCAGCACACAAATGTATGGAAATGGAAGAAACCATAGGTGAGGCAACCCGACTTCATGATCTTGATCTACAATGAGAGCGAGTCTTCAAATGCGTTATGATACCATGTTCAACAACATATGTATTCCAATAGAGGACAAACACCTTCAGTAACCACTCACACATCTAGATCAAATATCAACACACTGATGTTTTCACGTGGTAAAACCCTACATGGAAACATCCACGACCCCAACCAATGTGGCCACTTAGAGAAGTTTATTAATGCAAAAGAAAAATTTATAGAGAGATTTACAAGAGAGTTTCTCACAATTGATCATCAACAAATGACCCTCCATGCTCTTTAAATAGAGATCATGGACCAATCGGTTGTTAATCCACATATCAATGTAGTTGTTAAGATCGAGGAGAATATGAATCGTCAGATCACTCTATGTCGGGAACAATATATCGTGACTGTTAGATTTCCTAACTATAAATGCATACTAATACATACTAAAGAAACACACTAAGAAACACACTTTTACCCAACGACACATTAGACGAAGTTGATCTTAACTAATTCCTAAGTGTCTAAATATCCTAACATGAAAGTGATACCGTTTCTACGATAATAGGTAATGAATTCCCAATGAAAAAGTGGTAAGTGTTTAAGGAAATGATTAAATTAAAAATCTATCATATTGGGTATGAGGAGGAATAAAAGATACATCGACTTTACCTTAGACAGAGACACAGATAGACAATCCATGAATTCACTATGGAGTTCCAAAAGAGAAGAATTCAATTAGGGATATCTCTTAAGAGAACTATCAAGTACTTGAGTTCTTTGCATAGTGAACTTAGGAGACAATAGAAGAACAAAACCCTAACAATAATCATAAACACTATAATTTATATGGCCACATAGAGGAGAGTTATTGTAAATTACATCCTAACCTAAGACCTAAATGGTCCAAGCAACAATAGAGGAAGAATAAGACTTTACTAGTGGTAGAGGTAAATCAAAAGGTTGACAACAACCCATAAATTGAAGGAAAGGTGACTTGTACTTTAGTTCAAAGAGAGATAGTCTTGACAAGTATCGGTGTAAAGGAGAAAACAAAGAACAAAACTCCTTCACATTAAGATTCAATGAAAGAAAACAAATATATATTGCTTGCTTGACACTAGATTACAATGAGATTTGATTTCATCCCAGTGAGTTAAGAGTCTTGAATTGAAGTGCATCCTCAAACATATCTATTGGGATGGGTGAGACAAGATGTGAAATTGATAGTCATAAAACAATGTAAATTTAAATTTACTATTGGCGTACACTTCGTTGATGAGGTACAAGCAAATGTAATTTGATTGGATATTTGTGGAGTAATATTGGGGAGTCTTTATCGTTGTGTTAGGGGCTCTCTTTATAAGAAAGGGACACACAATACATACTTGTGAAGGATGGAAAATATTGTAATTCAATGCACATAAGAGAAAATCAAAGTTCTCATTGATAAGTGCACATCGAGGTAGAAGGTTGATTAGCACAAACACAAAGTGTGTATTGCTGCATTTGAGAGAAGAGAAGCAATGAAGAGAAGGTAAGATGCATATTAATGCATCCTTGGAGGGATATGACAACAAGAATAAGTAACAAATGGAATGATTGATAGAGTCCTATCAGGAAGTGTTTCAAGAATATAATGGTTGCCACCTAACATGGAACTTTTTAAACTGAGATTCATTTGTTACAAGAATCTCCATTACCTAACTTTTATGATCCATTTTGGATTCAGATTAAGTGAAGAAAAAATTGCAATAATGGTTGGAGTAGGGATTCCTAAAGCCTATTACTTCATCTTGTTGGGTCACTCATCATCATAGTGCCTAGGAATGATGGAAGTTGGAGGATGTGAATTGACTACATAACTTTGAAAATGGTGATCATCAAGAACAAGTACTCTTTACCAAGGATATGACTTGTTGGATCAATGAAAAGAAAATAAAATATTCACAACAATGGACCTCAAATCAAGGTATCCCCAGGTGAGAGTGAAGGAATAAGACACTTGGAATACAACATTTAAAAAAAAAGCATGGTTTGTATGAATGATTAATTATGATTATTTGATTATGTAATGCACCTGTATCTTTTATGTGTTTGATAAATGATTTACCACATCCATTTATACATTATTTTGTAATTGTATATCTGGATGACACATTGATCTTTTTTGCTACTTGGAAAAATCACATCTGACATCTGAAATAGGTACTAGACACTCATGAGAGGGGATTTATAATCTCAAGAAGTGTGATTTTGGAAAATATCCCTTGGTGTATATTGGACATGTGATTGGTGGAGGAAAGTTGAAGGTTGATCCAACAAAGATTGAAGTCATAAATAAGTGGCCTAATCCCATCATTGTAACATAGGTGAGAAGTGTCATAGGAGAAGCTCAATATTTGAGGAAGTTCATTTCAACATTTTTAGAAGTTGTTGCACCATTGCAACAAAAGGGAATAGATTTCATTGGGGCAAACAACAAAAAAAGTGTTTTAACATGGTGAAGATAAAAATAAATCATGCACTGATTTGAAACAACCATTTGAGATTGAATGGATGAAAGTGGGTATGCCCTGGGGACAATCCTTATGCAAGGAGGAAGACCAATTTGCTATTATTGAGAGCTATTCAATGGAGCAATGCTAAAATACCCTATGTATGACAAGGATGTATTTTCCCTAGTACAAGCAATGAAGAAATGGAAACACTATTTCTATGGGTTATTTGGTTCACATGAGTACTAAATACACCTCTTCAATATGTTGGAAATATTTGTGTAGACATAAATGAAAATTTAAAATGCATGTGATCAAAATCTAGTTTGTTACACTTTTTTAATATGCATTTTGAACAAAATCCTAGAGAAAAAAGCAAAGTGAAACTTTGAGTTTTCCTCTTTGAGAATCAACCACAATTGTGAAACAAGGAAAATAGGATCTAAGTGCATGAAAATCCTTTTCGAGCCTACACTAAATGAAAATGGAAACTAGCTAATACTACAAATGTCTCAAGATGTTTGTAGGTTAGCATTTAATCCAATAAAGATATATGGAAACACCATTCAAATGCACATTTTAATGGGGGGAAATATAAATTCATACTTTATATTCATGAAAATGAAAAAATAAGACTATAAACACAAATGATTACCATTTTCAGATTTCTGTGGTGAGGAGTTTCAAAATTATTTGTCGGAGAATCCACAGTTGGTGTCATTTTGTCATCGACATTTCAAATCCGAATCAGGATTCATCATCAGGACTAATCGTCAATTAGAGAGCTTGTTGATCTTAATCCATTAATATTGTATATGTAGGACAATAAAAGATAACCAGGTCGACTATCGGTAGCCCTAAATGCGGAGCTAAATAAAATTAAAAACAAATTAATTACTAATAATAATATATCGTAACTCTTAATAGTGAATATATATATATATATATATATATATATATATATATATATATATATATATAAGTCTAGTTAGAATCTAAAAGTTTGTTTTAATGGTGTTTTTAAATTAATATAAATAAATAATTAAAGTTTGGGGTTAGAATGAGTTTAATTTTATTATATTAATTATTAGTATTTTGTTCTAAATTCCAATTTATAATAGAGCTTAATGAACTTAATAAGCTAAAGATAATTAGTAATAATTAATAATATATCATAAGTGATTTTTAGGTGTTGATATATCTAAATAGGTATATAGGTCTAGGGTTTCTAGTAGTTTGTTTAGTAGTTTTTAATTATTGTTTAAGATAAAGAGCTTAATGAACTTAATAATCTAAAGATAATTAGTAATAATTAATAATATATCATAAGTGATTTTTAGGTGTTGATATATCTAAATATGTATATAGGTCTAGGGTTTCTAGTAGTTTGTTTAGTAGTTTTTTATTATTGTTTAAGATAAAGAGCTTAATGAACTTAATAATCTAAAGATAATTAGTAATAATTAATAATATAACATAAGTGATTTTTAAGTGTTGATATATCTAAATATGTATATAGGTCTAGGGTTTCTAATAGTTTGTTTAATAATGTTTCAAATTTGTGTAAGTAAATATAAAACTAGGGTTAGATTTAGATTGAGTTTCATCTTATTATATTAATTATTAATATTTCTAACTGATCGTATAACTCTATTAGATATTTTAAGATTAAGTGGATTTACTGGATTAAAAAGTGAATTTGATAGGATTATCATTATTAGGGTTAGAATGAGTTTAATTTTATTATATTAATTATTAATATTTTGTTCTGAATTCCATTTTATAATAGAGCTTAATGAACTTAATAAATTAAAGATAATTAGTAATAATTAATAATATATCATAAGTGATTTTTAGGTGTTGATATATCTACATATGTATAAAGGCCTAGGGTTTCTAGTAGTTTGTTTTGTAGTGTTTTAATTATTGTTTAGTAATAATTAATAATATAACATAAGTGATTTTTAAGTGTTGATATATCTAAATATGTATATAGGTCTAGGGTTTCTAATAATTTGTTTAATAATGTTTCAAATTTGTGTAAGTAAATATAAATCTAGGGTTAGATTTAGATTGAGTTTCATCTTATTATATTAATTATTAACATTTCTGACTGATTGTATAGCATATTTTAAGATTAAGTGGATTTACTGGATTAAAAAGTTAATTTTATAGGATTATCATTATTAGGTCTCATTATGATAATGTTATGAATATATAAATAAACCAAGGGTTAGAGATTTTTAACGTGCTACTAAGTAGTAGGGGTTGATTTAAGATTTAGGTTTTAAGTGATTAGGATGTAAAGAGTATTAATGTATAAAGTGTCATATGATTAGGGTATATATAGCTTAATTAGTAATATATATAGTATTAAGTTTTTATAATTAGAATTATGTAGTAGGTAGTACAGGGTTAGTTAGATCTTTAAATCTAGTTACCGACTCAAAAGTAGAACATAAACAAGCAAGGAAAAGGAGGAGGAAGGTGTCATACCTGATTTGATCTATGAGGGTCCCTAAGTTGTTTGATTAATGGGTGCCAAAAGTTGCTTACTTCTAGGCCACCATCTTTGTTCATATTGTTAGGGTGTTTGATTATTTCTAGGGCTTCTCTTAAGCGTCTCTTGTAGTAATGATCCTCTTTTGCTAATATCTTAGTATCCTCAAGGCAAACATGATGTTTGGTTTTAAGTGAGTGTTCTGCTAAGGCCGAAGTGTGAGTGCGTTCATTTCTAATGTCTTCTTCATGTTCCTTAATCCTTACCTGAAATGATCATCCGGTTTCCCCAATGTAACACTTACCACATGAGCAAGAGACCTTGTAGATGCCTTTTCCTTGTTGCTGGTCTATAGGGTACTTTACAGACTTCATTCTTTGTCTGATAGTGATTAGGGGTTTGAAGGAGGTTACAATTTCTTTTCTTTTTAAAACCTTTGCAATCTTGTCTGTGACACCTCAAATGTAGGGAAGAAAGGATTTTAGGTTGGAGGTTTGATCATTCTGGACATGAGTCATTCTATCCTTCTTATTCATTGCCTTTTTTATGTCTTTGTCTCTATATCCAATGTGCTTAAAGACCCTGGTTAAGTGGTCTATTTCCTCCTCTAGATGTTCTTTGTCAGAAATTCTTGTTGCCCTTGTGGCCATGGTGTTGAGAACCCCCATCTTTTGAGAGGGATGGTGGTGGGAATCCGCATGAAGGTAGCTATCTG
The DNA here is from genome assembly GCA_010110895.2 of Picea sitchensis. Lineage (NCBI taxonomy): Eukaryota > Viridiplantae > Streptophyta > Pinopsida > Pinales > Pinaceae > Picea > Picea sitchensis. The sequence goes on along the minus strand of SNQJ01S0016314.1, from coordinate 193,909 downwards.
TGTGGGTTTTCTTCCTGAAGACCTTGTGTCCCAATGTACCATCTTTTTTTCTAATCATAAGTACGTCTAGGAAGGGTATGCTATTGTTTTCTTCTAGTTCCATGGTGAATTTTATGTTCTCAGAAATACTATTGAGGTGCTCAAAGAATCTGTCTAGTTCTTCTTTGCCATGAGGCCACTTGACGTTGGTGTCATCAGCATACCTTTTTCATCTAGATGGTTTAAGGGGGTATGTTTCAAGGGCAATTTTCTCGAACTTCTCCATGTAGAGGTTTGCTACAACTGGGGATAAGGGGGATCCCATGGCTACTCCGCTTGTTTGTTCAAAAAACTCTCCTTGGAAGCTGAAGAAGGTTGATTTTAGAAAAACTTCTCCTAGTTTGGCTGTTTGAGGGTCTGCAACCTCATTTATAACTTGAATGGCCTCATTTAATGGGATCTTAGTAAAAAGTGAAACCACATCAAAGCTGATGAGCATATCCTTTGATTCAATTTTCTCTTCTTTTATGAGTTCCACGAAGTCTCTTGAATCCTTGATGTATGAGTCTGTCCTGCCAACTAAAGGTCCTAGGATCCTTGCTACGCACTTAGCTAGTTCATAGGTTGGGGAACCGATTGTGTTGACAATTGGTCTCATAAGAACTCCTTCCTTGTGGATCTTAGGGAGTCCGTATATTCTAGGGGTGATTAGGCAACTTGGAGTTAGTCGTTTCTTCATTGTTCCATCTAGGCTGGGAGTTTTTATGGCTTTTTTGACTTCTTTGATGACCTTGGATATTGGGTTGTTTTCTAACTTTTTATAAATTCCAGTTGTGGTGAGATGTTCTCTCATTTTGGTGTTGTAATCCATTCTATTCATGACTATTGTAGCTCCACCCTTGTCAGCTTTCAGAATCACAATTTTTTTATTGTTTCTGAGGTTCTTGATGGCTTCGTGCTCGTTTTTTCTGATGTTATTCTTCGGTGGTTTTGCATTCTTAAGGACCAGGGTGCAGTCACCTAAAGGAAGATGTGGTGGTTTCCTTTGATCTCTCTTATCAGGATGGTTCTATCTTCTTTAAGGATTTCTCTCTATACTTGGTAGTACTTGGAAGAAACTCACTCCTTAGTGAAGAGTAATATGAGCAATACCAACCCTAGTGAGATGCAATGAACTGATTGTAGAAAATGACTCAATCTTGGAATGCAACTATGCAACATAACCTTATATTCATTGGGCTTGTTGGGGTCCTATAATTATAGGCGAATCGATTCTTTGACTATTGATTTGGTGCTTCTCCCGTGATTACGAAGTATGGCTCAGTTGATCCCGTTTCCTCCCTCCATTCTTTTCACTCGATCCCCCATCACCCTGCTGTATCCTTCATACATGTTGCGCCCTCACTCCCTTGTCCTGTGGCCCCATTGACTACTTTTCCCGCCACCCATCCATGAATAAACAAGACTTAGGATGAACAAAATAACAATAAAGGTAGCTAGATTAACTAATAATGTTAGTATAGTTAGTATAGGTTAAATTAATTAATAAACAACTAGTTAAATAATCAATTAATTAATTATTAATTAAGTTAGTAACTAGGTTAGTAATTAAAATTAGTTAAAAATTTAATAAAAACAAAAATACAAAAACTATATAAAAAACATATATATTAAAAAATTAAATAACATATAAAACAAATTATAATAAACACATTATAATAAATAATATAATATAAAAAATAATAAAAAACATTCAAATAACATAATATAAAACAAATACAAAAAAATAAAAATAAATTACAAAAACGTGAAACCAACATAAAACATATAATAAAAAAGTATTAAAAAACAAATAAAACTAAATCTAAACTATCCTAAGTCCTACCCCCTCACGTCACACTCCACTCAACCCCCTCACGTCACACTCCACTCAACACTCCACTCACCCCCCTCATACCTCACTCCTACGTCACCCTCCACTCACACCTTCACACTCCCGCCCACACCTACCTCCACTACCTCCACACACCTTCATACACCCCATACCCTCCATCCATATATAACAATAAAATCGACGCACCATAATTTTTCCGGACCCCCCCTCACCATCCGAAATTTAACGAGAGGGGGGATCCAGAATTTGAAATAATACTCGTGCACATATGAACGGCCCAGGGATGGCCACCTAAATCAACGGTCCAGATTGGATTCCAGACCCCCCCGTCCGTATTACATATAAAGAGGGGGGGGGTTCCGGAATACCGTTTTTCACCAAAAAACCTCTTTTCCCATTTTTGCCCAATTTTTGCCTGTTTCAGAATGTGTTCGTCCAAGGCAGTTTATGGGCAAACGGAGATGGATATTAAAAATCCGAGAGAGGTTTTTTCTCAAAACAAGCTGAAGAACAAAAACCTCTCTCATTTTTTGAATCGGAGTCACGATCAGGGAGAATAAAAGACATCTTTGAGGCCTATTTTCCCAGATTTTCAATTTTCCGTTTCAGTCCCGCTCTTGCAGGAGCTGTTACGGCCAGCTAGGGACGAATTTGGCGAAACCGAAGGAGGTTTTTGTCCAGAACATGCCCATATACAATAACCTCTTTCAGGTTTCTCCCAGGTGTCATCATTCAAGAGAAAAACATGTCTTTTTAGACCCCTTTTTCGCAGAAAACCGGTCCGTCTTTCGTGGCAGAAAACTCCAAATTTTGTGGGGGTGGTGGCTATTTTTGGCCAAGGCGGTTAAACTGAATTCCACAACTTGATGAGGAGACCTCTCCTATTTATAGAGATGATTTTTAATGTGAAAGGGTTGATCAATCAGGGAACCATGATGATGTTTTTATAAAGTAGCTCACAGAGCCAACTGTAGTTTTTCATCAATTCAGATAATACAGTCGCAGCAGTTACAGGATTCTTGTGTCAAGTATATTGGTGAAGTGCTCCTCCAATAAATTGTTTTCTCTGTCTCCATATGTTTTCTTTCATTATTATTCGACAGAAGTTTATGAACAGAATTTGTTGTAAGATACACTCTGTTTCTGACTGTGGATAATATTAATGTTTTCTTCTGATATTCAGTGGCAGAATTCTTCATTGCTCTGTTGCTAAATTGATCATTTCTTTTTCCTCCTCTTTCATCTCATTTAATTTTACCAGATCTAGTAATTTTCCTACCTTTCCCTGTAAAGCTGTCTGTAGGATTTGTTTTTCATTAAATCTCAGTTTGTGACTCCATTGCCCATGGTTCCTTTTCTCTGCTCTTACCAATTATAAAATCCAAATTCTGAACCTATTAACTAGCCTAATATTCTCTTCAAACAAAGCTATATCAGACAGAGAGATCCCTCTCTAAGTCTTGGAGGGCTAGATCCAAGACTCGAAGTGGGTTTGATGTTACCTCTGTGACTGCATTACAACCTTGGGCAAATTACAGAGTGCTAACATAATGGCGACTCCACTGGGGACAGTTCCCCAATAATACATTTCAAAGTTGCAGATCTGATCACTGATGGTGGACAGTGACCAGACACAAGAAGGCTGAGATAATTCACCTGGTGACTCCAATCAGCTCCAGACAGTTCCAAACTCAAAGACTCCACTGGAGGAAGAACCTGAAGCATGACCAAGCAACCTAGAAAGACCAGGTATTCTAGCTCAAATTGCATTCAAGACATCTTTGATTTTATCTGCAATTATGTCTTGTCTTTTTCTAACCCTGATCAAAAGTATATTGTTGAAGATTACTTTGACCATCAGTCAATTGATGAGTCTCAAGAGATCACATCCCTAATTGTAGATTATGTACATACTCATACACCTGTGCACATCCCAGATGCATCTGTAGAAACCCTAGTGAGACATAAGACTCCTGCTTTATCTCCTACTCTTGCTAAACCTCTGGATGGTTGTAAGCCTCTTTCTTCATCTCCTGTGCTTGCAAAAGTCCCAGACCGATACAAGCCTCTAGATTTTCCTCCTATTCTCCATGACCTCCCTGTCAATTACATCAATAATCTGCCCAGGTTTGATGGAGAGAAGGCCAATATTACTGCTGAAAAGCATATCTAAAGTCTTGAGGATTTTCTTGACCTTTTTGAGGTAGAAGAAGATGATGTCTGTATCAGAATGTTTTCCTTGTCTCTGGGAGGTAAAGTTAAAGATTGGTTTAAGAACCTTCCAGTCGCCAGCATTAGAAATTTTCAGCAGTTCATGCAAATTTTCTTGGATAGGTGGGTGGTCATGGGAAATGTTTTCCTCCTCCTAGAAGAGTATGACCATTGAAAAGAAATCCAGGGGAGACAGTACAATAGTTCTCAACTAGATTCAATGATGTGTATCATTCCATACCTGTGGATGTAAGGTCGCCTCCTGGTTTGGCTAAATTTCATTTCCCAGAAGCTTTTGATCCCGAAATGGCATTCCAATTAAGAGAAAGGAACACTGCAAGCCTTGAAGAAATGCAGAACATTGCAGTTGATGTTGAAACCAACTTGTTGATCAAGAGGTCAAAGTTAAAGCATAAAGAAATGGAGCAGTTGAAGTCATCAGAAGATAAACTGGAGATTTTGGTCAGTTCCATGGAGGAGATGATGCAGAAGATCAATAGGAAAGATGAGCTTGTTGTCCAAAGACACCATGTTCCACTGATCTCAGAGAAATAAAAGGTCTTTGTTTCCAAACGTTTTGTTGCTCATCCTTGGTACCATGGTTTGGATAATAATTCTTTCATGTACTCAAATCACAACACAGAAAAAGATGAAGCTCCATCTCGACTTGTAGAGGAACAACCAGCTGATATGATGTGCATGTTTGACGACATTCCTTACTTGGATTGTCCACCCAAGTGGGATCAGTATGATGATGATCATGAAGCTGAAATAGAGGTTGACTGTTTAGAGAAACCGACAGCCTGTCATTGGCAGGAAGAAGATCATTTACCATTCAGATGTGACAATCATCCCTTGTGCAACAGTCATGACAGCGATGAGGAAGAGACAGAAAATTTCGGAGTAGGTGAAGACACTTTGCCCTTATGTTTCTCATCTTTCCAATTTCTGAAAAAAATCTCTAGGCCAGTTGTAAATAGTGAAGACAAAAATTCCTCTGACCAATCAATTGTTGATACCATTAAGGATATGGAGGCTGTTCTAAACCCAGAATCGCAGCCTATGACCTACATTGATTTTCAAATTTCAGATGAAAGATTAAAGCCTGAGGCAAATTCTGAGTTAATCCAAAATAACTCTGGACCATTGTGCTTTAATTCATTTCAAATTTTGAAGGAGACTCTTGGACACGCGTTGAAGGATAAATACATAAAAGGTCAGGAAGTATCATTTGAATCAGTGCAGCGGTCTTGTCAGTCTTTTCAGGATCCAATAGCTGATCGGTTGGATGGCCTGTGGGGTCAAAGTCATCCCCCATCATCCAGTTATGGGATAAAACGCTGCTATGATATGGATATGTTATGACAGTCAGCTACAAGGGTGTGTTCAGTGGAAGCATCATTTCAAAACCCATCAGGAAAGTTGCAGCCATGTCAGGAAATGCATAAGGATGAAAATAACGTAGATACAGTGCCTGAGTTGTCATCCAATAATCAAGGAACATGTCATTTCTACCTTGATCCTGTAGCTACCTATATGGAAAAGTTTCTCACTGTGGAGCCTCAATCTTTGTCTGACATTACTTTTTTTTTTCAAGATTTTCGAGGTCTCTATGATAAAGATCAATCATGTTTTGGGCAGTGGCTTTTTCACTTTGCAGTTTTGAGTCGATGGGCAAAAGGTCAAGCTGCACTTTTCGCTGTGCTAACAAGCAGTCAAGCAATCAACTGGTCTCAGAAGCTATTGGATTGGATCCATTGGCATTTTTCCATTACCTAGTTGAGCAATGAATGCAGTAGGGTAGGTAGGAAAAAATGAATAAGCTCAGCATTCCGAGCATCTCTTTTTCAACAGTGTTTAGCTTAATTTGGTTTCAGTTGCAAGATCAAAACAGGTACAGGTTACAGAATAAGATTTTGGGATCAGCCCAATGGATAAAGGTCTGGTCTACATGTTCAGAAGTCTGTGGTTCTTGACACCTCCTGAAAGAAGCTGCCATCCCCAGGTGGAGCCTATATTGGGGTCCTATAATTATAGGCGAATCAATTCTTCGACTGTTGATTTGGCGTTTCTCCCGTGATGACGAAGTATGGCTCGGTTGATCCCATTTCCTCCCTCCATTCTTTTCACTCGATCCCCCATCACCCTGCTGTATCCTTCATACACGCTGCACCCTCACTCCCTTGTCCTGTGGCCCCATTGACTACTTTTCCCGCCACCCATCCATGAATAAACAAGACTTAGGATGAACAAAATAACAATAAAGGTAGTTAGATTAACTGATAATGTTAGTATAGTTAGTATAGGTTAAATTAATTAATAAACAACTAGTTAAATAATTAATTAATTATTAATTAAGTTAGTAACTAGGTTAGTAATTAGGATTAGTTAAAAATTAAATAAAAAGAAAAATACAAAAACTATATAAAAAACATATATATTAAAACATTAAATAACATATAAAACAAATTATAATAAATAATATAATATAAAAAATAATAAAAAACATTCAAATAACATAATATAAAACAAAACATAAACAAAATAATAAAACATACCATAATAAAATAAAATATATATTAAATAAATTAAAACAAATAAAACAAATACAAAAAAAAAATTACAAAAACGTGAAACAAACATAAAACATATAATAAAAAAAATATTAAAAAACAAATAAAACTAAAACTAAACTATCCTAAAGTCTACTCTACCCCTCATACCTCACACCTACCATCCCTCACATCACCCTCCACCCGCCCTCACGTCACCCTCCACTCACCTTTACATCCACGCTCATATTCCATGCCTCACNATTAGAAGGTCTTGTTTGCTTGGTGTTGCTTCCTAGATTTTGTTTACTAGTGCGTGTTGTTTGTTTCTCAAAGTTGACCATAAGATTTTCTTCGTGAAGTTTTTCACTCATTTACAATAGCTCCTCCACGTCGTTCACGTAGAATGCAAGATTTATCTCCAGAGCATCTGGAAGGTTCTCAACCCTTGCCTACAAGTACACCTGAGGGATCTCCTCGACAAAGTGAAGTCACAGTCGTCTCCACGCCACAAGTGGAACGCACTGACTCTCTAGAACATTTTCTAATTACAAATACTCGAGAGGATTTTCGACTTCACCCTGATTCTGAGCGACCGTTTATGCAACTGAATTCTTTCGAAGAATTAGTTGTTACGTCTTCTGGATCACCAGTTGGACCCTTTCCCGGCATAGAAGGCCAAGATATTTTTTGGTCTACAAGTGTTTTCCGACGGGACCTTTTTGGTCCAGGTTCACCTGTGATTTATGAAATCAACCCACCTATGATTTCTGAAATCTCTAGTCCAGAGACAGTACCATTGACTACCGCTTATCACTTTACCGTCCCTGCCGAAATGGCCCATCTCACAGATACTACGAGTGTTCCAATCGGATTTACTGCGGTTAGTCTTGCTCCCATCAACACACTGCGAATGCCCAACGTCACTCCGACACTACCACCCAGATACCGTATGTTGAATGCTTCCATTCACACTCCTACGCAAACCCCATCCGGCTCTCCTGGTGGTCCTTCTTCTAGGCACTCTCTTCCCGATTTTATTCCAACACTCCCTCAATTTCCTTTTGGAGGACCTTCTTCGTCTTCTACTGGTAGTCTTAATCCTAGTGGCGCTATTCCGTCATTCACTCCAAATTACCAGATTTTGATTGGTGGACAATTTCACCAAGGTGGTATGACTCAACCCCCTTTCAGCGGGCAAATTCCTTTTGGCGCACAAATCCCAATTGGAACACAACCCCCAATTGGAACACTACCTCCAATTGGAACACCACCTTCGATGGGAGGACCGACCCCGCCTTATGGGAAAAACATACCTCCGTCCTTGGCCCAATATTGGAATCAGTTGATACAACATCCTACTCAATCGATTGGGGGGCAACAGTTTCCAGCTGCGTCTGTAATACCCCCTAGTGTGGGCCAACCATATCCAGGTTCGTTCAATCCCATTTGGGGGGCGAATGCTCAAACTCAAGCCCCTGTTCCAGGGTACAATCCTATGAGTTACTATCCTCTTCAAAAACCACCGAATCTGCCTAGGTCTTCACATTATATGCAGACTACTTATGGTCCTACTAGTTTTCCAATAGGGATTCCTCCCCAAAGCCAACAATACCCGCAGGTGAATCGACAGTTACCCTTTATAGCCACTTTGGATCTTCTAGACTTGTCACGGATTTTAAATGATCCAATTCGTCACTCTCCCCAATGGCCTGCTATCCCAACCAAGCTACCATCGGACATTCCCAAATTCGACGACAAAGTGGGAGAGGACCCAAACGAAGATGATATGCCAAAGTTACATCCCCAGGAAGTTGATGTACCAACTTATCCAAACGGGGCCCATAGTCTTGGCGTTTCATCTCCTAGGGTTAGGTCTTTGGATGTTTAGGGTTTTCCATTGTTTTCTCAATAATAATAGGCCTTCGAGCCTCATTGTAACATAGTTCAGAGGCCAATAGCCACCACATCTCTTCTCAGAGATAAGCTACCAACGCCCTAGCTAGTTTATTTCTATTCTATCTGTAAGCATATTTCAGTCATTTGTTATTAATGAAATGAAGTCTTATTTCCGCTGCATCTCTGTGTTTATGTGTATTTCTTTATTTCATTGTGTTCCTACATAAATACGGATCAACTGAAAATAGGGGCCCACTCAGACGCTTGTGTTATCACTGAAATTTCATCCGCAAATGGTTATAGGAATCCAACATCTTCAAACAACTATTAAGTTCACCCATGGACCAAAATTACCAAAAAATCATTTCCAAAGGGTCCAAAACTATACAACCAGTTATCAAATCAGGATGCGCTATTACTATACAGGCAACGCGTGCACATGCGCCATAAAGGAACAAAAGAAAAGTGCACATGCGCCATAAAGGAACACAAGAAAAGTGCACATGTGCATGATGCGCGACTGTGGATGCTAAAAACCGCGCACACCTGAGAACGACGCATTTATGATGTTGTTCGGCCTCCCACCCACATTTGGTTCAGCTTCCAAGTCAATTTGACATTCAAATCTTGGCTGGATCCAGCTGGGTAACTAGTCAAAGACCTAAAGGTGCCGTAAACAACCCCTTGTTCACACTAAAAGCAGATTGCATAATACCACAAAGAGGTGCTATAAAACAAGGCCATGGGTGCACTACATCTTCAAGGAATTCATTTGCAAGGTTATGCTGCTGCTATTCTCTTGGGGAATCCTCTTTTCTCATCAAGAGCATACTAGCACCATTCCATTTGGGAAATTCACATCACCTTTTGAGTGGATTATCTTGGGATTCTCTCACCATTTCTTTCAAGTTTTCAAGTTGTAATAAGAGCTCAATCGTGGGGGTCCAAGAGCCCTCCCTTGGAGGAAGAAGATACCTAAAGTCCCCCTTTCTCTTTGGTGTTTTCTTTTCACTAATACAATCCTTTCCATTGGTGACATGAGTCTTGTTTGTTTCTTGTTTTTATGTCCTTATGCACCATAGTTTATTTGTTTTTATCATTCTAGTTTAATTCTTAGCTTAGTCTTTTATGATTTATTCTTCTAACCCTTTCCTTTACCGCTGTCTTGCTTAGCTAACCCAACTAAGCTTGTAAGAACCTTTGTTTTTCTCATTTAGGTGACAAAAGAGGCGCAATAGATTGACGACTCCACCGAGGAAAGGTATCAATTTCCTACCCCATTTGGGTCATTTTATCTCTTCTTTCTGTTTATTTAACCCGTAGGTACCATAACCGGCCCAAGCCGACCTGCAAAACATCAAATTCAAAGCTGAGTTGAGAGAATTCCATCCGAAATTTTCTTCATGGCCATGTGACAGTTGTGCATGGGTTTATTGGCCCATAGTCGCGCATTGTGTGCACGTGCGCTAAGATCACTGTATTACTCAGCGCCTTCTGTGCACCTGCGCTAAGATCACTGTGTTACTCAGCGCCTTCTGTGCACCTGTGCTCAAAAGTCTTTTTCATTTCACATTGGCGCTCAGAGCGCCTCTGTCTAGTCTGAGACCCGTGCACCTATGCAGAAAAATACACATTGTAAGCTTTTTATGATCTGTTGAAGTCCCATAACCTTCTTAAAGATGATTCCATGCATGTTGTAATGTATACCACACTTACCTTCCCTCTCATATAAAGGGAATAATCAAAACACATAGGCACTTAGGGGTTAAAAATCATTATTTTTCCTCCTTTTTCTTTTATTTCTCCACATGGATGGCTTGCTTTGACTAAAAAATAAGTTGGAATCATTCTACATCACATACAAAACTTGCATTGGGACTAGAAATTGGATATCGATCATTGAGTATGCTCTTCTCTCGTGCTCCAAAGTGATCTTGACAATCAGAAAGAGGTTGAGAGACAATTTCATCTCCCTTAAAAAGACAAAATCTTTAGGAGAGGACAACAACCCCCTCGAGACTCCTCTTAGTTTATTTTTCAAACACATATCAGAATTGTAACGGGCCCATACAGGCCCACATACTACAAATATAGGATAGTGTTGAAATTTACTTTCTTAGATTAATCACTAGGGAAGTTTAAAGGTTTTGTAACGAGTCCATACATGCCCACATGTTCACAATATAGGATAATTTCAAAGCTTTCTTAGATTAAATCGCATTAGGGAGTTAAAGGAATAGTAAAGGAACCACATGTCCACATGCTAGCTTCCTAGGGACTTTTGAATTCCGTAAGGTTGTACCAATGACATTTAGTTAATTAGGTAATCAAAGACTTGTAAGGACCAAGTGAAGTCCACATGTAGCAAGGTGACACCTAATTCATTAAAAAATTGGCACACTTTCACTCATTCACACACAAAAGTCACTTCTCACTCACATAGTTTTCATCTCGAAATGTGGAGGTTGAAGTAAGTTTCCTCCAAAGGGATTCCAAAGCACCCCCCCCTTTTTCTTGACGAAACTATCCACTCCCACTTAATTTCAACAAGATTGGATCACACCCCCAATCTCTCAAAACCACATATAATTTTTTTCTAAAAACTTACTAAGTTTTCCTCCACAGGAGGTGCCAAAATAAATCTTTTAGTCTAGGTAGGATTTCGGGGATAGGCATCCAAATAACTCCCCGTTATCTGGTTCTCACATTTTCAAAACAATAGAAGTTGTCAAATAGGGAACTTTAAATCCTCCAAGTTAAGTGTTCCTAACACCATAAGGCAGGGAGATACCTGTGAAGGGTTGAAGTCCGAGGTCTAGTTGTTCTATGCATCCCCCCTTGAGGCACCCACCTCTTGGATGGGATCCATCTCGTGACCCATTTATTAGGCTGAAAATCTAAATGCCGCACTTTGACCGAGGTACCTAGTGACCAAATTTTAGGACATCTACCCAGGTGGCAATTGTGGGATGCAATTGCACCTTGATCGGATTTTGTGTGGCTATTGGGAAATATCGCCAGTTCTTTCAGGATATGCCCCCTCTACCCCTCATTATAACTGATTGCTTCATCCTTCACTAGTTTCTCTTCTGGTGGCTTCAGACCCCACTGTTGAGTGCTATTGGAATGTCTAGTTCTATTTCAAGAGGAAGGACATTACGTCTTTTAGGACACGAGCATTTGTTTTCTTTGTTCCCCCATGCAGAAAAAAATCCACCTATCCACATATATGCTTCTTTATCAAAACACTTTATGTATGATGCCCTTCTGATTACATTTGATTTGGATATATATTGTGTAGGTTCAAATATTGTAGCAAAGGCTCTTGTTTATTTATTTTCTCTCACCACCATTCACACACATTCACTCAGCTAGTCGGACATAATAGGGGACCAACATAACCCCCGTCGTTTCAGACGCTTGCTAAATCCCCTCCTATTCTATGGGGAGTTTCTAGTCTTGCCAACTCATCAGCTCCACCTTCTCACACCCCTGTGAGTGCCATTATCTTGGGATCAATGTTTCTTGGTTACACCTTACTTGGGTCCAATTCCCAAGGTCCACCTTCCACTTGCTCTCTTTTACACAAAAGTGGGGGACCAACTTCTTCTCAAGGGGGAAGTACAAACCCACCTAGTCCCTTCTAAGGTTCAGGTACTTAGGACACTCACACTATGGTTGGAATTAATCCTCCGCCACCACCCCATATGCCATATTTGGCTTCCCTCAACATACCAGATCTAACTAAACTCACCAATGATCCCATATTACACAACCCCACATGGCCTGTAATGCCTACCAAACTCCCTTCAGACATCCCCAAGTTTGAAGGAAAAGCAGGAGATGATCCTACCAACCATATCATGACCTTTCACCTATGGTGTTCTTAAAACAACATCATGGAAAATTCCGTCCGATTGAGGTTATTTCAGCGTACACTCACTGGCCCATCAACCAAATGGTATGTAGAATAAAAATATGGGTCCCACGTGACTTTTGAATCCTTGGCCAAAGAATTTTTGACCTTCTTTCAATTACCCGTTCGTCATGACAACGGCCTTGAACTACTCTCAGACTTCAAACAAACTGCCTCCACACATATTTCCGACCACATCCACGAATGGCATCGACGACATAGCCTCTGCAAAGCTGACGCTACCCCCCAACAATGTCTCAATTGGTTCCTCAAATCACTTGTTTCCCTCATCGCCAAAGATGTGGCCACCACCTTCCCCCAGACTGAAGAAGATGCCATTAGCAAGACCCAACAATTCAAACTCATTTACGCTCAGTCTGAATACCTATACACGGTACTCCTAAACGCCCCTAGACTTGTGCCATTTGGCCAAGACAAAACTTGGATGTCTCACTCAATAGACAGATTGATTGGTAACATTACACACCACAACCCATAGCCTCGCCAACCAGCCATGTATGGTACACCTCAATATCCATCAGCATATGGAGGAATCCCTTATTATCCTCCTCCCCGTTATCAACAACCATACCCAATTTCCCTCCCTCCACCCATAAGTGGACCCTCGCCGACACCCCTAATCCACCCACCTATCCAACCAAGTTTTGGTACTCCCCCTACCGCGGCCTATACCCTAAGCACTAGTGAAAGTGCCACGCCTTCCTATGTACCTTATGGATCATCGCCACAACATAATCCGTACTTTCCATTTTTTTCCCCCCCACAGCCTATGGCTCCACCAAAAGGACCACCACACGTTGGGGTTAATTTTGTTCAACCTTCTCCCATTCAGCAATATCAAAATTTTGAACAATTGAACACGAAAAATCCATCCCATCACTCGAACAATGCTAGAAAGAAAGGAAAAAACTGAAACAATAATAATCCTGGACCAGGAGGAAACCAGAACCAACCCCAGCACAACCAGTCTGTCGGGGGAAAAACTAGGGGAATCAAAACCCCCAAGGGGGAAACAACAACAAACGCAAGGGAAGGAACAACAACAATATTAGGACCACCTTCCCTTGTGACCTTTGCGGTGAGTTTGGTCACTATACTCACCATTTCCCCCAAATCACTGACTTTAAATGGATGAAACACTTTGTGAATGGACCACGTCCCTCAGCACCGCCTGCCCCTCCGCAGGCCCCACAACCATATGTGAAGTAGCCACCCCCATCTGTGCTACAAAACCCCATCCCACACTAAGGGGTGATAAGTAACCAACTAGACATGAAACCTACCCCACCACCGTTGGGACCATATCCCAATACGAGCACCTCTGTCGATCACACTATCCTACTTACCAATGAGGAAGAAGTCCTTCTGCAAAATCACAGTCGTCAGTATAGAACACCCCCTGACTCTGCTCCCACTGCCTCAGAAGCAATTCCAATCACAACTAGACCCCCTTTCATGATTCCTCGCCTTAATACTGAAACCCCCCTTCGTATTCCTCGCATCCCATTGTGCAGGAATATCCACAATCCTCAGGCTAGGTAAACTCATAATTAAAGTTTGGTCGATGATTTGGCACAATCTCCAGCTGCCATGTCAGTCTTAGAAGTCCTTCAAACTTGTCCCACCTAGTGGAAGTCGTTACTTTCCGCCCTGGGAGCAGTCAACCCTGCTGATACCCAACTCATCACATTTGATCTCAACAGCGAAGAACCTCGCCTCCCTGCTCTTATTTCTTTTAAAATCCCTGTAAAAATTTAGAACATTACAGTTCATTGGTGCATCATTGATGAAGGTGCATCCACCTGTATCATGTCCAAATCCATATGGTAGAAACTTGGTTCCCCCAAAATCATACCATCTGCCATTACCTTAAGAGATTATGATGGAAGACCCTCATCCCCCGAAGGAATCTTCCAAAATGTCCTCGTCGAGCTCGGTGGAAAAACCGTTCTGATTGACATTGAGGTTATTGATGCCCCACTCGACTACAATATCTTGTTTGGTCGTAGCTACATGTATGCTATGAAGGTCGTCGCCTCTTCTGTGTTCCGAACCATGATGTTTCCCCATAACAGAAAGATCATTACCATCGATCAAGTATCACATTACGAGCCTAACCCTTCATCCAACATCGATCACATCCTCCCTTTCATCCACACTAATCTCGATGCTTATCCACTCATCGATATGGCCCCCAGAATCTTCAAAGACCCATCCTTGCTAGGGACATACCACAGAGCACCACTTCTCCTCCATCCCTCAACACAAGTATGTGTCGTATCCTCCAACGAAACAAAAATCGAAGATAACCTCCCTCCCACCGAGACCTCTTTCATCCCTGACGTCCCACTAGTCGTAGAAATTCTCCCTTAGGAATCCCCTGGAACTAATTCAGCTTGACCCATTCCTAATCTTCCCGAGGGCCATATCCCGATTTGGGAAACAGTCCCCCAAGCCATTACCCAAATCCCTTTATTTTACCCCCCACCAATTGTACAAGCTTTCCAAGTAGCTGCAACGCTTACCCTTCCTAATATGGCGCTGGCAATCCCAGTTTGGTATT
Source organism: Picea sitchensis (assembly GCA_010110895.2). NCBI lineage: Eukaryota > Viridiplantae > Streptophyta > Pinopsida > Pinales > Pinaceae > Picea > Picea sitchensis. Next base: position 178,874 of record SNQJ01S0016314.1, on the reverse strand, counting down.
TGCATCCACCCGAGATGATCCCTCAACCATCCCTTCCTCCCCAAATAGAAGGAATCTCGATGCAGATTCCCATACTCACTCCCACCATACCACCTACACCCCCACTCACTAACCCCCCTGCTACAGATGTGGGCAGGCGAAAGAAGAAGGAGCCCACAGTTCCACTTTCACCACGTGTCCAACCTCCTTACATGCTATGCGAGAAAGACAAACACCCCACCAACAAGTGCCCATCTCTCCTTGAGTTACGTAATCTCATTCAAATCCTTCAAGCACCACCACCACTCGTCGCTTCCTCCAGTATTGATGCTATATCATAGAACACAAGTAACAAAGGACTGTGAACCAAATTCGCATGCACCCTCTGTTCAAAATATGGCCATTACACACACCATTGTCCAACGTTACCTCAATTCCGACAGATGCTAACAATTGTACGCTAGAGCTTTCAGCAAACACCCACCCCAACTCCTGTCACCGACATCCATTATGTCACGACCTCAGTCAATGAACACATGATATGTCCTTGATCTCTATGCGAATCACTTGATCATTTCATGTATCAATGTCCTATGATC
>SNQJ01S0016314.1:158283-172122 GCA_010110895.2 Picea sitchensis | reverse complement strand
CAAATTACAAAAACGTGAAACCAACATAAAACATATAATAAAAAAGTATTAAAAAACAAATAAAACTAAATCTAAACTATCCTAAGTCCTACCCCCTCACGTCACACTCCACTCAACACTCCACTCAACCCCCTCACGTCACACTCCACTCACCCCCCTCATACCTCACTCCTACGTCACCCTCCACTCACACCTTCACACTCTCGCCCACACCTACCTCCACTACCTCCACGCACCTTCATACACCCTGTACCCTCCATCCATATCAAATAATAAAATCGACGCACCATAATTTTTCCGGACCCCCCCTCACCATCCGAAATTTAACGAGAGGGGGGGTCCGGAATTTGAAATAATACTTGTGCACATCTGAACGGCCTAGGGATGGCCACCTAAATCAACTGTCCAGATTGGATTCCAGACCCCCCCATCCGTTCTACATTTAATGAGGGGGGGGGGGGGTCCGGAATACCGCTTTTCCTATTTTTGCCCAATTTTTGCCTGTTTCAGCATGTGTTTGTCCGAGGCAGTTTCTGGGCAAACGGAGACGGATTTTAAAAATCCGAGAGAGGTTTTTTCTCAGCACGAGCTGAAGAACACAAAACTCTCTCAGTTTTTTCAGAGGCATCACGAGAAGGGAGAATCAAAGACATATTTGAGGCCTATTTTTCTAGATTTTCAATTTTCCGTTTCGGTCCCGATCTTGTAGGAGCTGTTACGACCATATGGGGACGAATTTGGCGAAACCGAAGGAGTTTTTTGTCCAGAACATGCCCATCTACAATAAAATCTTTCAGTTTTCTCCTAGGTGTCATCATTCAAGAGAAAACCACATCTGTTCGGACCCCTTTTTCGCAGAAAACCGGTCCGTCTTTCGTGGTAGAAAACTCCAAATTTTGTGGGGGTGGTGGCTATTTTTGGTCGAGGTGGTTAAACCGACTTCCACAAATTGATGAGGAGACCTCTCCTATTTATAGAGATGATTTTTAATGTGAAAGGGTTGATCAGTTAGGGAACCATGATGATGTTTTTATAAAGCAACTCACAGAGCCAACTGTAGTTTTTCATCAATTCAGATAATATAGTCGCAGCAGTTACAGGATTCTTGTGTCAAGTATATTGGTGAAGTGCTCCTCCAGTAAATTGTTTTCTCTATCTCCATATGTTTTCTTTCATTATTATTTGACAGAATTTTATGAGAAGAATTTGTTGTAAGATACACTATGTTTCTGACTGTGGATAATATTAATGTTTTCTTCTGATATTCAGTGGCAGAATTCTTCATTGCTCTGTTGCTAAATTGATCATTTCTTTTTCCTCCTCTTTTATCTCATTTAATTTTACCAGATCCAGTAATTTGCCTACCTTTCCCTGTAAAGCTGTCTGTAGGATTTGTTTTTGATTAAATCTCAGTTTGTGGCTCCATTGCCCATGGTTCCTTTTCTCTGCTCTTACCAATTATAAAATCCAAATTCTAAACCCATTAACTAGTCTAATATTCTCTTCAAACAAAGCTATATCAGACAGAGAGATCCCTCTCTGAGTCTTGGAGGGATAGATCCAAGACTTGAAGTGGTTTTGATGTTACCTCTGTGACTGCATTACAACCTTGGGCAAATTACAGAGTGCTAACAGGGCTCATGTAACCCATGAGAGATACTTTCATTTATGTTTTTCCTAAAGAATTATATGTATGAGAAGTGGATATTTTTAGTAGGTTAGGCCATGTAATGGCCTTAATAACATAGCTCAACTTCATCACAACCATCGAAAAAAATAAGAATTGAGATTTTCCAACTTTAAGTGTACATGAAAATAACTAGACTATGTAATTTGTTGCATTGATGACATACAAGAACATTGCATGAGTATCGAAGGAGAACTTGCATACCCCATGCGACTTATAGAACTGATGTGCCACATAGTTATAACTATCCTCAATTGCATACTTTGACTTTGAGTCTCCATGTTAACAAAGGAATCTCTCGTGTTTTAGTTCTTCACTACCCTCGTCATGTTGGTAAATGGTCATATGTGATGTTTTTAGTGAAAATCATTTCATTTGTGCAAGCAGATGAAAACCATGTGATAACAAATTCCCCCTAATGTGTGAAATTAGGAGAAAAAGTGTATAACCAAAATACATCATCATTTCTTTGCTAGAATTGAAAGAGAGATTCTGGTGAAGGTGAACCCCACCACAGAGAGAGAGAGAGAGAGAGAGAGGTAAACATGTTCTATAATATTTTCCATAAGGCAGGAATGGGACACACTCATGTAATAATAAAGTAAAGTACAATATGGAACCATGACGGGTGTAGTATGATACATATGATGTTGGGTTATAATACATAGCCCACTAAAAGAGGGTTTGGAACATCTTGATAGATCATTGCTAGTAAACCCATATCAATGGATCACAAAAATGATGAAATATATATATACATGTTCGTTGGTATTCAATTGGATCTAGAACTTGATCATCACAACATATGAATTCTTAAAAAAGTGATAGTGAGATGTGCTCAAGCATTGGAGTAACCATCTAGTTAAAAATCAATAATGAAAATATCTTCTAGACATGAGACAACCCACCTAGTATGAGGATGGGTAACAAGGTACTATTGGATTAGTGTCAGACCAAGGTCCATATCGATGTCCAACAAAGGGATTCCATTGTAGTCTAAGCACTAACATATTCAATCTCCAAGAAGGGGAAGGTCTTACCCAAAGAATTTTACCGAGACAAAAATATTGTATAGGGCTCATGCAACATGACTGTCATGACTTACACTTACTCCAATATACATAATTTCCCTTAACTCTTATGTAAACCATTATCCATCAAATCATAACTCATATCAATGCACTCAATAACTAATGGACCATCATAACCAATATTATCATTTTACTTAAGTGTGCAACATAGGCTAGATCAAATAATGTTCATTCATTAACATGGTTAAGGAATAACAATAAAACACATTATTACCATACAAAAGGAAGGAAACAATTTTTTTGAGCATAAGCATCATTCCATTAATGTCCAAGATGAACCAATATGTTATCCACAATGTCTTAGAGCCACAACCACTCATAATACCTTACAGAGATCACATTTCTCTCTTAACCCAAAACCCATTACGAAACTTGATAATCAACAATCATCCAACCATCAACAACATTTTTAGGCCTAAGCATTTACATTATATATTTACACCCAAGGGTGGGAAGGTACATTTGAAATTATGTAGATCCATTATCCCTCTTTTAGTTTCATTTCGATGGACTCATTTTTATCTCCTTCTGCTTCAGCCAAGTGTCTTTCTCTTTTCACCACTTTGTGCTTGCTCACCTGGTATCCTACCTCCTATTCCAATCCTGGTCTTCCTTCAACATTGAGGCTCATCAATGCTACTAATGATATTTACTCTATTTGGTTCAACTCTCATCTATTGTATTTACTAATTATACACCACTCTTTCCTTATGTTGATGTTTAGATCATTTAAGGTCCAAACAACAACCTCACGAGTATATGAATATCCCCTTGCGTTTTTATAGAGGTGGTACTCCTATGTATTTTCTTAACGATAAATATTGAATATCTTGGGATTGTATCATCAAAATGGGAGATTAATAAATATTAAACCCAAATATTTATCACTCAATAAAAATGTAAAATATTGTTGATTGAAAATAATATATATATATATATATATATATATATATATATATATATATATATATATATATATATATATATATATATATATATATATTCCTAAAGAATGGCTAAGAAGAAAACGAATCGCTAAGAAGAAAACCAAGAATCTTCACTCATAAAAATTTAATATATTAAAAAACATTGTACATAAATAAATAACAATTACAGGAAAAATAATATGATTCTCACATCCATCACAGTATTCATAATTTTTTATCACATTCAAATGAAAGAAAGATAAAGGCCCATGATTGAGAGAACTTTAAAATAGTTTTTTCATTCAAAATAGGAAAGAAAATGATAGAAAAACCTTAAATATCTTATGCTCAAAACTCAAAGTTCAAAGATATCATTAAAGTTTAACCCCAAAATAGTTCTCTGGGATTTTCAAAAATAAATATAGTCTTTAATAGTCTAAAAATAAAATGCATTCATCCAGAATAGACTGGGATTGGGCTCCTGTGGACCATAAAATGAAAAGAAGGAACATGGTTGAATCTGAAAGGAAGACAAAGATAAGTGATCATAAATCGATTATGTTTTTCTTAGGAAAGATAAACACAACTGCATGATTCTTGAACGAGGAGAGAAAATAATTAAGAAGGATGTGATCAGTTTACTCACTGTGATGGATCTCTCTCATGACTATTTTCTTGTCGATGTTCCTCTTGTATTTTATTTGGTTGCAGTCACATGACCGGTACAAACCACCTCTTTCAGATCTTCTTCAGTTATTTTGATTAAAGCTTTCTTTAACAAATTTTCATTGTATTCCCTCATAGGTGTGACCGTTATCTCCTGCCTGAATTTAATATCAAATAATGTAATTTCTAAATCTCTTAAGTCAATTGAAAGTTGGGACATGTCTTCAATATCTTCATTTTTATTAACATAACTTACAAGCCAAATTTCAATTTCTTGTTCTGTGTACTCAATCATACTATTAAAATTTTCCACTGATACACCCTTCAATATCTCCAAGTGTTGCTCAAATTGATCTCTTGTCATAAGCATAGAATTTAAAATCAATTTTGGATCTTGTACTTCCCCAGTGGTTCCTGTCAAATCTAACTCATTCAACTTAAAATATAATTCCCCTTTTTTGACACTTAAAGTGTCAAAATCAACCATTATTTATTTTAAAACCTTTATTCTCTTAAGCCAACAAGCTTTCAATTGTTTTATGCGAGTAGGGGATGGTAAATCTTATTCTTTTATTTTTAGTTCACTCATATTGGAAACCTTTAAAACAAATATAGTGACAACATCTTTGTAAAATCCCTCATCATTATCAATATCTGCCTAAATATATTGCCTCAAATTTGAAATTATGGAACCCAAAGAAACAAAAATGCTTACCAAATCCCATGCCTCTAGAGTGAGAGACATTCTATTTTTTATGTTCTCCCCAACATATCATCTAACTATAGCAATAAATCTTTATGTTCCCTTTAATTTCAAGTTTGACTCTGGTGTTATGTCAGAGCTTTTCCAAGGTTAAACAATAGCAATAAAATTTGCAAATATAGGGGTGGCATTAAAACATACTCTAGTTATTTAATCCTTTATTTGAGCATAGCATTTTTTAGCTTCCACATCATCCACTAACAATTCTAAAGCATCATCTGTAGCTCTATGAATCCTTGTAATTCTTGATGACAAGACTCCATTCATGTTAAATTTTGAAATTGTCTTTCCTTGAACTTTTTTACCTTTTGAATTAAATATTTCAAAGAATAATTTCTTTGAGTGTTTATAAAATAGATCACTATGAAAAGTTAAGGATTCTTCTTCAAATAAGAGTGGTTTTTGTGTCGCTAATTCTGCCATAACTTATTTTCTCTCTTGAATCCTTTGCTCCTCATCTGGAAACTATATATCTTCGATGTTTGCATCCAAGTCCATGTCCTCAAGGTAATATTCATCATCATGTATGGCCTCATCTATTTCCTGTTGATTTTTCTGTCTTTTTCTTTTACTATTTATTATAATCTTATGATGTCTTTCAAGGTTCCTTTTAGGAGGATCATGGTCATCTCCATATCCATAATTTTCAGTTAAAGATTTCTTTTTCTCTTGGGTTACAAGTTGAGGGTTTTGTTTGGGTGTGCTTATTCTTTGAGAAGCACTTTGAGATTGTGTGCTTCTTTTTTTTACAACCCTTTCCTGATGTCAATGTGGTTCATTAGTACTAATACCAGTTTCAATATCTCCAACTAGAACTTCTTCAGGGTTCTTTCCATTGTCTTCTTCTTCTCCAATTAAATAAGTATTTGCACATGATATACTGAAACCAACTAAGTTCATGTGATTCATGAATTATTGATTAGGGTTTGACCCTTTAACTTCATTTTCCAAATTCAAATTGTACTGGTCAAATTGGACCGCATACTCATGAATTTTTGAAGCATTCTTTAGTGTTATTTCACCAATTTTCCACGACAAGGAAATGAATTGATTTTTCTTTCTTTCAAAAAAGAAATTTTCCTAGAATCTATATTATCTACATACTTATATTACAAATATTGTTTTTGGTACTGTTGAACCCATTTTGTTCTTCCCCTTTCTTTCTATCTTCCCTTTTCTTTTCTTACCTCTTCTCTTCCCCTTTTATAAATTCCTTCCCGAATCCTCTATATACCCTTTTCCCTTTATTTGTTGTATCAATATTACCATAATTAGTCATTTTCACCATGTTCATAGGTTGGAGGACTCGTGGACTCTCAGACTTGTATTATGTTCTCTTTACCCATATATTAGTCTACCCCAACACTTAGTTTATTTTTGTATCACAGACTCACAAACTTTTAGACTCATACTCTCGGACTTGTAGACTCACGGACTTTCGGGCTTACAGACTTTCCTTTCCATTCTAATCACTCACTATGACTCTTCACCGTCACATGTCCCTTATTTCATTTTTCTCAAGTCACATTTAATGTTATGTTTATGGACTCAACTACGAAATTCATTTATGAAATGGTCATTAATTAATGGTGTTTATATCAAGGAAAATCACATTTATTCCGAGTTAATGCTTTCTTTGAAAGAAATCTAACTTCAAATAATTTTACTATGCAAAGTAATATTACAAGAAAATATTTCCAACTCAACAAAGTTAGTCATGAGAAAACAATAGTTCTGTAGAGATACCTTGAACCTCTTTACGAGAGAAGACCATAGCTATCATTGGTCCCGATCGTATTGGTACTATTCAAATCTGATGGGTAAATAAAAATACAAGGTGTGGAATTCATGGATAGTTATCGCAAGTTGCATCCCAGAGATCTTCGAATGCAAATATATCATCGCCTAGTGCATCAAAAAAATCATCCAGAATAAAAGGGCCATCCCATTACAGAGAAATTATCCTGTTTGTTTGGTGCCTTCAATATTTAAGGAGATGTTAAAATTTTTGGAGCCAAACCTAGTTTACAAAGGGGAATAAGCTAGGATTTTCTAAAAATGAAAAATAATGGAATCAAACTTCTTCAAGTGTATTTACAGGATCCTTCATCAATTCCAGAAGACATATCCAATATTCAAGTAAGTTCTTTGAAAAATCCATATAAATAAATTTCCTGGTTATTTGCTCGAATTGTTGGCCAAGACTCTACAAAAACCATTCCACAATTGGCATTGTATATATTGCATTTCACGGTTCATGAAAAAACAATCTTCAACTTGGAAAAGATTATTTCAAATGCGATTACTTCACAAATGAAATATTTCAAGACCGAGAAGAAATTTTATATGTCATCCTATTTGATATTTTCTATCACATATTGTCATACTTTTAAGGGTTTAAATATTTCCAAAAGGGTAAATGCAAAGGTGGACCCTATGACCATGCAATATCAATATTTGTGGAGGCAGAGGGTTGGCCACCATTTCTATGAATTATATAATGATTTTGTGTCTAAATTTAGGAAGTTATTATTTGGGGAAGATACTTCCCGAATCTCGTTGGATCCGTCATCTTTTCTAGAAGGGAAAATAATTCTTGAAAAAATGGATGATTACAATATCATCAAGCCCTTTCTGTTCTAACGAAAAACCCATCTTTCTTCTATATTATGTATATGATAAAAAAATTTATTATTGAAATGGATAGACGATACAAATTCTAGTTTCACACCTTTTTTGAGAAAAGAAAAAATAAATTCATACATCTTCCTTGGAAAGTTAATGAAATTATTCTCTGAGGAATTTCCAAGTTCGTCGAATATGCTTCCTATTTCGACCATTCCAAATTGAGATATGAAAAAGAAATCAATGGGTTTTATCCTAATCATCTTTCTTACAATCATTTGATTTCATTCAGGCTCATCCCTGCACTCATAAACTCATTTGTAAGCAGAGAAGAGGAGAAAAATATCCATGACCTTAATATTCAAGAAGTTGATAGAGATTCCAATGATATAGAAATTATCATAAGTACCAAAACACATCATGAGGAAAGAGGTAAGCCTTCAAATGAGAATAATTCTCAATCTCCCACTGTTTCTCGAAGAAGTGTTCTACCCAAGATAAACCCTTATCCCAGGACATCACAACAAAGGAAATATAGAGTAATAATTTGGGGGATGATGAAGAAAGAAACCCTACTCAAGGGAACTTAGCGAACCCCCACAAGTTAAAGATTAAAAGAAAAAGAACTAATTCACATCAAGAGGGAGGAGAAACACATGAACCTAAAAATGATTTATTACTGGATAATATGGACCTGGATGTGGATACAAAGAATATCACCTTCCTAGATGAAGAAGAACCTGCTAGAGAATATGTGCAACATATTTCTACACTTATGGTTCAGGATGAGATATTTTGTGACAAAGATACTTTTGTTGTAAAAAATGCCTCGTTTGATAGAGATTCTAATAAATTGGTCTTTGACAGAACCACGAAGAGTAAAAGTGGAAAGTTGCAGTCTACCATTGATACACAGAACATGTTTCCTTCTAGATTGTCCTCCATTCATAAAGTTACAGGGGATGCACTAGATTTTTCAATTGCCAATATGAAGGAAGAAAATGCTTGGTTGAAAGAGAAAATCAAGGAATTGGAAGAAAATCTCATGCCTCCACCTATTCTAGCTTCACCCATTGCCATGATTCAGCCCAATATTTTTTTTCAAGAAACCCTAGAGTCAAGTGCTAGAGTAAAAGGAATTTCAAGCTTGATTATTGTCACTCGACAATAATGTATTTGATTTTAGATTTATGGGATTTAGAAAAAAGATTTGCCTCTATAGGCCTCAAAATTCAGAACACTAGAGAATATTTGAATACAGATATGGAAAATAATGAAGGTTTTTATACAGATGGAGTTGTGATGTTTGTAGTGAAGGTTTTGGAAATGACGGAGTAGATGAGAAAGCAAGAATATTTACCTTCCCTGAGATGCATCAAGCAAATAAAGGCATGTTGGATTGAAATAATCAATGTATTGAAGGGATTTCCAGCTCTATTGATTATCAAGAAGGAAGACAAAAGCATACTAAAATATTCTTAATTTAGATATAATGGGTACCACAATTGAAGTCTCAGACCCTAAGTTTATCTCAAATTCAATGCTCATGACTCGAGAACAATTCAAAGAGAAAATTGAAGAATTTAAAAAGACATCATCTGAAAATTTTGACACTATGATTGAGTTCACACATGATGATATTGACAACTGGTTTGTTGAGTATACCAATAAAAATGAATATATTGAGAATACCTTGCAAAATTTATCTATTGATCACTAAAGTGAAACAAGAAGTGATTGTTGCCCCATTAAGGAATTATATTCAAGAATTGTTAAACAACTCAATTGCCAAGATTTCCGAAATACCATCAAAAGCAGTTACAACTGAAAATCTAACTACAACAAGCAAGGGTACAAAAGAAACAACAATAAAAAAAATGAAAGAACAAGAGATTCCATCATAATTCTATTTTTCGAGATCCTCCCATGTTCCTATTTATACTTCATAATTTCATGTACATGTTTTCTTTATGGCCCATGGGAGTCCCAATCCCAGGCCATTGGACAAACACCTTAATTTCGATGCACTATAACAAGCATTATTGTTTTTGAGAAATCCGAGAGAACTAATTTGGGATCAATTTTGACTATATTTTATAACTTCGAGTTTTGAGTATAAAGTATTTGAAATTGGTATATCATAATCTTCTTTTGATCTCTATAAGTATTACTCTTTAAAAGTTCTCTCATGTGAATGGACCATCTTCTTTTATTTTGAATGTGATCAGAATATTTATTTCCGCTATGATGGATGTGAGGAATTTTTTATATTTTGTAATGTGTGATGTTTGAGATTCCTGGTCCACTTCTTAGGAATTCTCTTTATAAATATTCTTTTACTTTTCAACATTTTGATTTTCCTTAAGAATTAAAGATTGGATTGTATTATGTGATATGGTCCCATATTATTCTTGATTTGAAATTACAAAGAATATCATAATCCAAGAGGAGCGCCGCCTCTTTAAAAACTCAAGAGGATTCATATCCTCGTGAGGTTTCTGTTTCAAACCTGATCGATTCAAGCATACAAAATTTTGGTGACCATACTGGGGACAAACTTAAATATTTAAACCTGGTTTTAGACCATAAAAGTATATGACTTTTCCTTAGGATAACCAACCCCATTTAATAATCAGATTGAATAACAAACAAAGTATTATGCATCAGTTATACAATCTTTCAATAAAAAAAACTGTAAATAGAGAAGAATTGGAAAGGTCTTGGGAAATACTAGTTCAAGAAGAAGAAAGACAAATTCTCTGAAGACAAAGAAGAGACAAAAGGAAATATCGTAGAAATGAAAGACAAGCTCAAAGAGAACATGAGCAAGGTGAGAATTGAAGCTGGATGAATACATAGGATCAATCACTAGAAGCAATATCAAGAAGTTGTGCGTCTCGGAAATTAAAAAGCATCCACCTGAAGAAAAGGAGAAATTTTCAGACATGGTTGATACAGAAGACAAAAGAGAAGAAAGACATGAAGAAAGATGGGAAGAAAGGCGAGAGGAAAGGAGACATGAAAAATATGAGAATGGAGGTATAGAAACCTAATAAGGGTAAGAGACTCCCCCCTCGACCTTCGAGGTGAAAAACATGAGCTCCCTAATCTTCCTAAAGTTACTTTGAAGACATTTTCTAGGGATGGAACAATTGATTCTAAAAGACATGTTGATTTTGTTTTTGGATGTTTGTGATTTTCATCTTATTGAACATGATGATTTCATGGTAAATTTGTTTCTACAAACTTTGTTAGGCCAAGCTTATGAATGGTACGCATCATTTCCCACAAGATCAATATTCTCATTTGATGATATCGAAATGATGTTCTTAAATATTTTTTCTCCTCTAGTCGTGTATCATACTCTTTTTACCAACTTCACCCAAAGTTGTCTAAAGAAAAATGAGAGGATAAGAGATTTCAACTTCAGATTCAATAAAACATTGAATAAAATCCTTGAAGACAAAAGGCCTAATGATCCATTAATACTTGGTTTCTACAAAAATTCCATGCCTCCCAATGTGAAGTTCATTATTAGAGCTTCTCAAATTGATACTTTGGATGAAGAAATGATCAAAGATACGGATATGGAGGAAACCATGATTGAAACATGCGCTGACCCTAACATTGTCCTTGGAAGAGTACAAAGGCAAACAAATAGTTGGAATATGTTTTATCAAGGAGCATCTAGTTCAAAGAATAATGAAGAGAAAATTCCACTACCTAGTGAAAATCAAGCAGTCGATGGTGGTTTCTTTAAAGGAATTATCCCGGATGTGAAAATGGATCTTGTTGTAGTCAGGAGATGAAGAAAATAATGGAGATTATGCAGATGAACAAAACCATAAGAAAAATGCAGAATGAAATAACAATACTAAGAAGGAATGATAATTACATGACTAATCTGAGGATGCTAGTTCCAGAGAAAAGAAGGAACACTTCCCAATAACAAAGAACGAGGTTTGAAAATGTCTAAAATTAACAAAGACAGAGGATTCTCAGACAACCAACTCTGAACGTAGTAATACTTTATGATCCATAAAATGAGCAAATGGTTGAACCATAAAATGATTATATACCAGATGAAATTTTTGAATCTGTATAGATGGATGGATGTGAAACATCCATGTATATATTTGAAGAAGATGAAAATGATCCTATATCGCAAGAAAACATTGTCCAAACAAAAGCACTTGTAAATAATTCTTGCAAGAATAAAGAGAATTATGAAAAAGAAAAAAGAAAAAGATAAGGAGAAAGAGAATGATAAAAGTAAAAAGACCAACACAGAAGTTAAAAATCAACAAAAGAATCTCAACCCCCTTCAGATGATATACAATGTGGTTTATTATCTAAGCAAGTTAATAATTACTCTCCCTTTTATAGAAGAAGTAAAATTCCCCAACTGAGGGAAAATATTCTAAAACTATTGGATGAGCCAGCTAAGAGAATTGAAGCAATAATTGCAAACCCAAAGAAGAGTCAAAATACACCAGTGGTGAAATTAAGTGGCAAAGTTCCACCTTTCTACATTTCAATAGAGAATCATGACATCGTGCTCCACAATTGTCTGGTAGATTCTAGTGCGACTAACAACATCATGCCTTTGGCAGTGATGGAGGCACTTGGCATGAGCTGCACTAAGTACTATGAAATAGGCGAGAGTATCTATGCAATTTATTATAGGAAGGTACTAGCCTATGGAGAAATTAAGGTTTTTTATTCCTGGATTGTCGTCGCTCCCCATATCATTACAATTTTCACTATTGTGGTGGTGGATCTTCCTCCAACATACAGAGTTGTCCTTGGAAGAGACTGGTATTCCATGATTGGTGGTTATATAATGAATGAATAAATTTGTATGATGTTTCTTGACAAAGATGGAGCAATGATCAAGGTTCCTCGTGAACCCAAGAGACCGTTCTCTTTCAAAAAGAAGGATAATGAATTGATGGAAGATTATATAGATTCTGGAATTGGGAATTATGTCATCATGGATATGGAACAAGTGAAGGACATAAAGAAGGAAGATAATTACTTTGTCGGGTATTGGAGAATTCCATTCGATGGAGCTTGTTCAAGTTCAGGGAGTGGAGTTGGGATTTTATTGAAAATCCATGAGAAGTTCATATACCAACATACCATCGGACTTGAGTTCCCTTGTACAAATAATGAAGCAGAGTATGAAGCCCTAATTCAAGGAATGATCCTGGCATTGGAGCTGAAGATTGAACATTTGATTGTGACAGGGGAATTGGATTTGGTAATAAATTAGATCACTCAGAAGTATAATATTAAAAAGGAAAGGCTCAAGCCATATTTCAAAAGAGTGAATGGATTAATGGATACTTTTAGTTCCTTCAATATATCTTTTATTCCAAGGGATAAAAATTAAAAATCATATTGTTTAGCGTTGACCGCTTCATTGTCAAATCTAGATGACATCCAAAGTGAGACATCTTTTCAAGTGAAAATATTTTTTCGACCCTCAGTGCCAGATAACCAAGATTATATCCAAGTGTTTGATAATGATGAAGACTTAAAATATTTTTTGGCAAATGAAAATGACATTGTAGATAATGATATTTCTCTTGTTACAAAGAATTGTGTGTTAGAAATAATAGGTGTGCTCGTTTAACCATAGACAATATAGCAATATTGTCACCCAACCATAGGCTGAAGACACCCCCGAGCACCTTAACCTTGACAAAGAGAATAATTATGGAAGAAAACCCTAAGTACAAAAGCCAATCAATTTAGTGTACCACTCTCCAGAGCTAGCGTACCAAGCAGAAAGTCCAAGCCTAAAACCAAAAATACTAGTTGCAGTAGCTGCAACTGCAACTACTCTTCAGACTTGCGCACTTACTAAATTTCTACAGTGTGCACTAAATTTTTGTAGTTGCGAGCTATGTGTTCAAATGAACTCTGAGATCCTTGTTATCACTGAAATTTCGTCAGCACATGGCGACAAGAACTCCACATCATCTGCACATAGCAACAAGAACTCTACATCAGCAAAACAGCAATGAAGTCATTCATGGAACTATTCACAGCATTCCAGAAGGGTCAAATACCATA
>SNQJ01S0016314.1:135969-158273 GCA_010110895.2 Picea sitchensis | reverse complement strand
ATGTTTTTAATTTTTTACTATTGTTTTATTTTTTAGTTTAATTATTATTAATTAGTTACAAGCCTAGGTTTTAATTAATTATTAATTAATTATAAACTAATTAGTAATTAATTTATTATTAACACCCTAACCTAGTTTTACTAATCTAACTACATTAATCTAATTAAATTAACTTTATTATTCTAATTAATATTAAAAAATGCCACTAACCATTTATTATTAACTTAATGTTTTTTATCCTAAGCTTGTTTATTCATGTAGGGACAAAATTTGGTGGAGGGGTTAAGAGATGGAGGGTGAGGGAATGAAGGGTGCAACATGGTGATGAAGGATCGGGTGAAATGGATGGAGGGAGAAGTGAAATCAACCGATCCCAGCAAGCTAGATGTCTTCATCACGAGAGCAATGCCAAATAGATAGTTGAAGAATCAAATCACTTATGATTATAGGACCCCAATAGAGCTCAAGTATGAAAAAATAAAAATAAAGGCTGAACAATGAGTAATGTCCTAAAACCTAAAGTTCTTAAGCTATATATCTCAACAATACCTTTCCAATGATATAAGGAGTGCACATAATGGGTTCTTGATTCAAAAGTTATGGCCAAAATAAGAAAGGCAATATTAAAGGACCCATGGGTGTATCAACGCTAGAAACAAGATCACCTCCATTGTATCGAAAAAAGAAATAATATTGCCTCCAGTGTATTGGAAAAATAAATAAGAGTGATTTATTGGAAAAATAAACAAGATTTCCTCCAGTGAAGGAAGACAATCGGAAATTTTCTAAGTGTATGTTTTAACGGTAAGAAACACTAAGAGCTTGAGTTCAAAAGTCCATAACATTTTCATGTGATGTCTGATTAAGGTGATTCTTTTTGAAACATAGAGAGAATAGGGAGAGGCTTCTAGTGAGAGACCTTACAACTTCAATGAACCATTTGAGTAAATTCATGTTTAATGAAGGTCATGATTAACAAGGCTAGATGTATGATTTACACGATCATGAGTAAATTCATGTTTAATGAGGCACGTCAGTGGCATTGGAATCATAATCCCGTAAATCATACATCTATCTTTTCTTGCAATTTTTTCATGAGGGGATGTCCACCGATGTATCGATGCTTGATGTTTGATCGGGCACCGATGCGTAAGAACTTTATACAAATTTTCCAAGTGTTGGTTTGGCCTATGTATTGGAACTCAAGAAATGATTGACAATGATGTATTGTGAATTATCACCATCGATACACTAGAATATGGAAACAAATATCTAAGTGTTGTTTCTTCTTTGTATCGGTGGGAAAAATAGAATGTTGCCGATACATACTGTATCGACGAGGGAAAGATGATGTTCTCCGATATAGGATGTATCAGTAGGTAAAAGATGATTCCTGCCGATACAATGAGTATCGATGAAGAAAGAGGGAACTCATCGATACACTGTGTATCAGAGGGCCACATTGATCTTAAGAAAATGATGAAAATGGTAAAGTTTGGAGAGAAAGAAGAGATTCTTGGGATTTATCATTTGCACGTGATATTCTAAAAGGTTTTGCAATAGTAAAATTTTAATAGGGGGGCCCAATTCATTCTCTCAAAGTAATGGTGAATAGAGGAAATTAGGGAGGGTGTTGTATGGACACAAAAATGGTGACACACTGGGCGAAGAAAAAATCTCTGCTAGTTTTCCCTAACTTATGAGAAAAAATGCAGAGAGTCATATAATTAATTTTAAGATCGAAAATTACAGAATAAATGTGAAACAATTACTTGAAGGATTCCATTGTGGTAGGATAACAAGTGACGCTTGCATGTTGGCTAGTAGATATTGTCTACTGTAATAAGAGGATGAATGATGGTGAGATTTATTTCCTTAAATTGCATCGAATATTCAGGTTGGTATCTCCATCATGGCGATCATATAGGTTTGGGATATAAAAAATATTTTTAGCAAGTGCGTATATATTATCCCTCAAGTGTTTCTCTATTTCCTGTGAGCATCCATAGCCTTGATGGAGTCACTACGACATCACATACCTTGATCCACTTCCAGGGAGCATCCATAGCCCTGAAGGAGATATCTACATGTCCCATAATATGATGAATCTTTATTTCCCATTCCTTCCTAGTTTATTTAGTGTATGCTTAGCATCTAGTGGATGTGGAAAACAATGTTCTTTTTTTATCTTCATAGGGGATGATTGCTAGATTTTGAGATTTACGTTGTATATTTGCTACATTTGGATAAATAACATTATCCATTTTGATTTTCATCCTTTAGACTTTGACACTTTATCTTTCATGTGGGAAACGACTTAGTGTGTGGATGGTTCCCCATTATATAGGATCTACTCACCAACCAACATGCAAGAATGATCATTGACTAAACATTCTTAATTCATGGTTTGACTATTTCCACAATATTCATAAATAGTTATGACCCTAGTTCAACTCATGATCTAGGAAAGGGATGTAATATGATTCAAGGATGTTTCTAGTGCTAAGGTGCTTCCTAAATGAGACAAATGGAGGTGAGATATTTGTATGTCATAAACATGATTAGGACTCCCAAAATAAATTAATTTAGAGAATGAATTTCTTTCAGGGGAAAAGATGATAGGGAGTGAAAGAGAAAAATAATATTTAGAATTAGAAGATAAACTGAGCCCAAAACCTGTTGCAATTGAAAAATCAAACCTTGGATAGATAATGATTAAAGATATGCACTCAACAAGGAAGAGTATACTGAAAAAATGAGTCAAGAATGCCATTTTTTCAAGCATCTTTAACAATTTTTATGCATTCCAACACAACAGGAAGTTTTGTAGCCTCTTGAAAAGACTAATCCCTATGAAATACTACAAACATATCCTTTCGTTTACATGGGATTTGGTGCTAGAAATGGTTGAGAAATGCAACTCTCATCTGATTTTCTGAATACTATTATCTCGTCTTTTCAACCTTGTCCTCCAGGAAGTAAGGTTTGGAAAGAGCTTCCTTTGTTACCCATCATATTTCTTTTATCTAGCCTATGATATCTCAGGTTTCAAAATACGTGCTCATACTATAAATCTCTCAAATTTTTGAGGCTCATTCTATAGTGTAACATGCTCACCTCACCATAGTTCCAAATTAAGCGTACAATACCAACTGGGAAATTGTACCTACATGGAAAAACCATTTGAGACATAACATTGATTTTATCCCAAAATTATTAGAAAAGAATAAAAACAATCACGTGCAGAGAATGTAAAGGTAGAATCCCAAAAACAAGTTTGCAAATAAAGTTCCGGGTGACATGTCTCATGATCAAGTCAAATTTCTAAATCCATTTGTTTTCCTTGAGCCATGTCCTTCTCTTCAGGTGAGCAAAAACTTTAGTGAGAGAGGTCTGCACATAGGGGGAAAAATATCATCAATAAAACTAGAAACCAATTATGTGAATTGATTTATAATCCAATTTCAAGTAGAAATGTTTAACTAGTTAGCAAATCCAACTAACACAATGTTGACTAAGATAATTTCCTCCTAGAAAACATGTTCACAGATATCTCACAACATAAACCAGAACTAAATTCTTTATTTGGGATAGAATGGGACACTAAACCAAAAACATAATGCTTTGAGTAAGTGAGTATCCATACCTATTGGGATGAATGAAATCAAATCTTGAATCTTTCTAGTTCTTGTTGCCAATATCTCAATAGAAAGGTGGAGTCAACTAGCTTGAAAATTCGTCTATTGAGTGGAAGTTCCCTTTAGGGAAGCAAATGAATTTGGTTTTGATGACCACCATTTCTACCATGAAGTTGTGCATTTTGAGAACCATTTTTTGTTGATCAATATCCTATAGGTTATAAATCATCGTTCTTGAGTGATAATGCTCTTTCCTGGCTGGAAATGATCATCAATAAACTATCATTAACACTCTTTCAATTATTATCTCTTTGAAATCAGGTTATAGATCATGGATAGTAGGATTTGAATAAGTTAATTCACTGAAATCGAGTTAAGTATCTGCATCACACATGTAAATGGAAACAAAAGAGAAAGGCCACATGTGACACTTTTCCTCTTGGAACTCCCTTGAGTATGGGTTTGGAGACCAACAAATGATACTTATGCAAGCGAGTGTGCAATCTACTGTATGATTTGTTTTTTTGTGCTTGGCTGAGTTTTGAAATATTATCCTTGATGAACCTTCCCAAAAATTTGTATACCAGTGCCTTGAAGAGATCCATTGAGAGTTTCATGACTTGGCTCAGATATATCTTCTCATTCAACAATTGAAAATTCTAATTCCAAAAGCAATAGAAACATCGTGATGAAAAACCTTAGCGAGATCAAGATGAAGGAATACAAACTAGAGAGATTCATGAGCAAATTGAAACAAGACCATATCAAGAGAAAACCAAATGAAAACCATTCAGTCAGCCAAGTTAAAATACTTCATTAGATTGTTTGAAGAGTATAATGATAAAAGGATAACCAAATCAATAAGGTTAAATCTGATTCAAGAGATCTTCAGAAGACACCTTCAAACTTCAATAAGCATGAAATAATTATATGTTGAGATACCCAAGTCACTAAAGGAAGTCTCTTGGTTTGACAAATACTATGTTTCACCCTCATAATGGACAATGCATGATGAGAAAAATATGAATCTCATCCACTTGAGCTCACAAGACCAAGGAACAAATATCCATCTTGTCACCCAAGATGATTATAGGAAAAACATTTGACCTCAAAATTCAAACTTAGGAGCTTGTGATGAAAAATAAAAGTGTTTATGTGTATGTACTCTGTAACCCTTAATATTCCCAAAGATACTCAAAATAGTCAAGGAAAAGTGAAACTTGATATTCTTTTACTAGAGGTACATGCTAGAGATGAAATACACTATTTCTTTTCCACATAATTTTTTTTTTTTTTTTTAAGACCGGGAAAGGGAGTATACTTTCCTAAAGTCTCAGGAATATCCTCTACATGGAGCAACAAACACTTTGATGATTCTACTCAGTGGATACCATTACAAAAAATTTAATATTTTTTGTTCACAATCTACTATAGGATTTTGAATTTCTTTTGAACAAATTGATGATCTTCCTTTTACATTCTCTAAATTGGCTCATCATGAAGGTTATAAGTCTATGGAAAATCATACTTGTTGAGAAGGTTTGAAACCATATTTTACCTCACCGGTCTTTGTTTCAAGAACCAAGAGAATGGACCCATGATACTGCAACATTAATTAGTTGGTATAGAAGCTTCTTAGCCACATTGCTCTAGTGTAGACATTGGAGGAACTCCATTCATTTTAATTAAAAAAAAAGGATTACTCCAGTCAAGCTTCCATCCTCCTCAAGGTACAAAGTATTCTACAAAAGATACTCTTTAATCATCTTAGGATTGTAAGCTGTCTAGTTGTCAACATTAGATTGAATGCCATCAAAGAAAATGATTCTTCCAGTTGAACTTCTCAAATAATTATGCACATGTTTTCCTCATGAAGTTGCATGAAAACAAAAGCTAAGAAAATCTCGCAATTAAACAACAAAATGAAAGTAATCAAATGAAAATAAGAAAAATCTCGTGAAAAAAGAAACTAAGACTAAAACAAGCCATCCTAAGTTACAACCTAAACTAATAAAAGTTAGTGGATTTTATTCAAGAAAACACGATAAACCCAAAATCTATGCTACAAAAGCATAAAATGGAATTAAACATCTAACTACACAAGAAGAATAGAAAATAAGAAACTATGATACTACTATTCTTAATCTATCCTACATTGGATGAAAAAGGACCATGTGAAAGAATAGTGCCAATGTAACCATTCAAGCAACTCCAAACCTGCAACCAAATGTTCATCAAAATTCAATAGAAGAAATTGGAGTAATGAGAGATACAAGATAGGAAGAATTGAATCAAGTAAATCTCTACCCAACATGTGAAATTTGGAAGCTTTATTATTCATAGGAAATGTAGACATGTAGGATCCTTCCAACCAAGCTTAAATTCCATCATAAAATTTACAATGACCACCATAAGATTGTTGGAAGGAATTAAAAAATGAGTGGCATACTTGATGAGATCAATAAATCAATTTTTCATTCCATATACCTCATTGGAGATAATTAGTATGGGTGTTGTCATTCATTTTAGAGGTCAAATAAACATAATGATAATTTGACATAACCATCGACCAAAACCAAAGTCCCTCATTATCTAGGAAAGTATCCCTAGGCCCAAATTTTACATAACCCACATGCTGAGAGGAGAAATGATATCTGCTAGTTTGAGGAGTGAGTCCAAGCATTCTCCTATAACATCATCAAAATCATGTGAGGAGTGATCGAATATTGAGACAAAATCCAAGGATGAGTGATGCATCTTCCTATGAAGATTGACTTGCGATTCTAGAGTAGATTCAAGTGACAATGTTTCTTGGATCAACTCAATGTTTCTTGTGTCTTGCATGGTGATGGGATGCACATTTGATATGATTTATTCATGGGGATCTGAAAACTCATAGTGTTCTGCATGCCTTATATCTTCGGTCATTAACATATGTGCGTTGAGATCATAAATTTTGGATTGCAAAGGATCAATGAATGATACATTAGTGTTCACATTCAATTCTAGAATAGAAAAATAGTCATCGAAAATAAGGTTATCGTGATCAAATTGTGATTCGACATGTTCCAAAAATTTAAATTGAAAAGGAATTTTGACATTGTGCATCCTAGATGGGATGTCATTAAGAATGAGACTTTGATCAATAAAGGCTTGGAAACCATTTTGTCCTTGTTTATCGTTCAATATTTCATTGTAATAAAAGTGTGAATATCCTACTGAATGATAGGATGGTGAATGATCATGTGAGAGATCATTATCAAATATATATATAGAAAGAGAAAAGAGATATGTGGATTATGAAAAAGATGAGATTTCCTCAATGAGATATTTGTTACAGACCAAAACATACTCATGATTCTATAAAGTGGAGACACTATATTTTTCCAACTCTGGGTCTAAGGGGTTTAATATTTGTGGTAAAAATTCCCCCAACTTGTGATATAATGCCAAGGTCTCAAGTCATAAGTATCATGCCAAGTAAATCAATTTTAATACAAGAACCATCTAAACATGTGCATCGAATATACCCTTTCAAATCAAATAAGTGTTGAAAGACCCTATGCAATAAATTGCCAATTTTAGATAGAGGAGGGGTGTCATAATGCCCTATTGGATGAACCAATTCCTAAAGTAGTGGATGTTCCCAAGGATAATCCTCTCTATTTTATGTAGTGAATGTGAGTTATTTGAGGTTAAACTTATAGGTATGGGGTTTCATGACATACAAGGGCTCATATTGTCTCATTTATGGGTTCCTTTTTTTAGGGCTAGCCACATCCTTTTCCTCTTTTTTGGTTTTTAAATCATATTTTTCCAGACCTTTTATTACCCATTCATTTTTCATGTGTTTCCAAGTTGAATACAATAAGGGGAACTAAAAATAAATGAATATACCACATACACCCTACCTTGGTTTGCATGCTTTTCTAAGTTGAAGAAAATACGGGGCACTAAAGAGAAATGCATATCCCACATACGCTCTACCTTGGAAAGCATCATTGATCAATTAGCTATTTATTTTATGGGTCCCTCATTTTTTTTGAGAGGAATTTCATTGTTGTAGGGATTCCAGGGAGAGATTCTATTGTGTGATGTTTTTTCCAGGCCACCTCCAAGCCTAGTGGCCCCTTCTTCCCATGAAATGAGGCAAATTCCCTTCTTGGGTCAATATTCCCAAAAACATAAAATATGGGGAAACATAGGGGAAGAAGTAATGGAAGGTGGAAAGTATGAGTGAGAATGGTACGATGAACCTTCAAGGAGAACCCCCAATAGAAACCCTTTCCCTGAGGGTGGTCACTTACTAGGAAACCATGACATTCACCAAGGTGAAATAGGGAAAAAAACATAATTTCCAAGAAAACAATTCATAATCAAGATAATCCTTAATGAAAAATATTCAAATGATTCAAGTATTAAGGTGACATTTGATTTATTACCTCATGGAGCAAGATCTACTATCTTCTAGAAGAAAGTTGGTGTGGTGAATGTCATCATGACGAACAAAGAAGTATGGTGGTGAGGTGGGGCTCCATCTATGTGAGTGGACACTGTAAGTCAATCTATCTCTCAATACTCCATGTTTTCACCTAAGGGCCTCGATACATCATCTCCTTAGTTACCCCTAGAAATGGGGGGTACCATCTTGCTCCTACTTGAGGACATGTACTCTCCATAGAGTGCATGAGAACCACAACATCTCCTGGAAAGAGCTATGCATACACACAATGAAATAAAAAAAATTGTTGGATATCGATGTTGGCTTACTCACCCCTTTGTCCATATGAAAAATAATCCAAAAAAACTAATCTTAGAAAGAATATTTTTCATTTTTTCAAAAATTTCTAAACTAACATGTAATATGATGAAAACAAATGATCATAACAAGTATGCAATAGTCCAAGTAGATAAAAATGAGATATGACATGCAACTAATTTATCACGAGCATACAAATGAAAAATGTAAAGGAAAACAAATGACCTACGTACTTACCTAGGGGTGAGGGCCCTATGGATATCGAGTGCTGTGGATGTTAGGTGAAATTGTACAACCAGTGGATATCGGGTCCCCCCCTGTGCTTAATCATGTGACATAAAAAAGATAATTCAAGCACAAAATAATCATGAGTATAAATAAGTATGGGATCAATCATATAAAGAAACTCATGGAGGTGGATGGGAGGGAGATAATCTTTCTTGGAAGAATGGAAACAATCCTGAACAATCCATATTTGAAGAGGAATACTATGTGTAGATGACAAATCATCTTCATATTCACTTAGAGTACCATTGCTTCCTGAAGACTGAGAGGATATGAGATATAGGAATAAAATTTTATGGCTTACCAAAGAAGAATAATAAACGCAAGGGATAACCTCATGTATGGAGAAAAAAATCCTCTTGCTATTGAAAAATTGTTGTTATTTCATCTGCATATCCCTAAAAACGGACCCGAGACAAGAAAATTGTTTCTCAGTAGTATGATTTTATGTTCGTTTTGTGCTAGCCACATCCTTGTTTCCATCAATATTTGAGCACAAAGGTGGTTGAAAATATTCACAGAAAAAATCTAGTGATCAAAAGGACAAGCATCACAACTCCCAAGGGATGATTGAAAATCATCCCGAGTACACTGCTACAAGTCATCCTCAGATGAATGAGACAAATATGTTCTCATATCATCGTTACGTTTCCAAATACTTGGACCATATGAATATGAAGACCAATTCTTTGAATATGACAACTCAATGCTCCTTGTTTGAGAACTACCTTCATTGTCATAAATGGGGTCTCTATAAAAAAAAGAAACGACCCACATCCCATCTACATCTCTGGACACATATGAAATCATAAACATGTTGATCAACCATATCGAAGAGGTCCTCCATGAAATCACTTGTGTCATCAAGACTAATCAATTCTTCATATTTATGTGTAGGAGGAGAACAAGGATAGATAACTTCATCTTCATCAAATGGGAGAGAGTATATTGATGCCTCATCTGGGTCTTCAACATGTCACACTTTTTTGGAATTCTTTCTTTTCTTCTTGGAAGATTTCTTCATGGATATGTTGCTCTAATGCCTCTTCATTAAAAGGGGCTTAATACTCAATGTGGAGTTCTTCATCTGATTGTTCCTAAAGGGATGAAAGAGGAAAATCTTGTTCTTCTTTTCATTGTGGGCTAGCTCTTTAGCAAGTGATGTCTTTTCAATATCATGCACTTCCATGGAGTTTTCCTCCTTTTCATGGACCTGTTCTTCAAATTCTTCCAGGGAAGCCTCATTATCATAAATATTTGTATTAGTTTCAAAGGACACCTAAAAGTTGCTCCTGTTGCAAAGCTGTCATAAGCTCATGATAAGTATCTTCAAATTTGTGAAATCTTGGACGATAATGTTTGATAAATTCTTCAACAAAATTCCTAAGGGAAGTGATACTCTTTGGTATGCAAGAGTTTTTAATCCATCCGTGCTACCTTATTCTGAATGAGTGTAAAAATGATACCACCAAAAGGTCTTCATGTCTTCTTTTGAGCATGGATGTATATCTCATGGGTGATAGGACATGTGAGACAACACAAGAAGGATAATCATTGTACTTCAGGATATTTTTGAGATATTACTCTGGGGGGAACTTGTTTGGGAATATTGGAACATCCTCGCGATCGAGAGCAAGATACATTCCAAGCCATACCAAAAAATCCATCCTTCATTATGTGTGGATGAAGTCTTATTGCAATGGAGTTGCCAGATGAGCTCAAGGCTCATCGAAACTGGAAAGGGTATCTTCCCTCAATGGAGTCACCATATAAACTTATATGAAGTTCATCAAAGTTGAAAAGGGAACTTTCCTCAAATGGAGTCACCAGGAAATCTATGGGTAAAGGCTTTGGGAATAATATTCCAAGGGGTCNTGAATGAGTGTAAAAATGATACCACCAAAAGGTCTTCATGTCTTCTTTTGAGCATGGATGTATATCTCATGGGTGATAGGACATGTGAGACAACACAAGAAGGATAATCATTGTACTTCAGGATATTTTTGAGATATTACTCTGGGGGGAACTTGTTTGGGAATATTGGAACATCCTCGCGATCGAGAGCAAGATACATTCCAAGCCATACCAAAAAATCCATCCTTCATTATGTGTGGATGAAGTCTTATTGCAATGGAGTTGCCAGATGAGCTCAAGGCTCATCGAAACTGGAAAGGGTATCTTCCCTCAATGGAGTCACCATATAAACTTATATGAAGTTCATCAAAGTTGAAAAGGGAACTTTCCTCAAATGGAGTCACCAGGAAATCTATGGGTAAAGGCTTTGGGAATAATATTCCAAGGGGTCGTTAGGGCTCGAAAGAGGATTGAAAATCCTCCCTAGCAATGACGCCAAAATTTTATCGCATGGATTGTATCTTGTGAAAACCCCAACCCAAGTCACAAAGGTGAGATAACTACGTGAGTACATATCCACTATCACCTCGGATAGACACTTCCCTCACTTTAATGATAATAGAATCACCACAAGGGGATAATCGCGGTGACCCTAGTGGGATCGAGATGGAAACTGAGAGATTTATCAATGGACACCCCTATAGGTCAATATTGGAGGAGTAAGGCTTGAGAATGAGTCTTGTAGTGGGAGGATGGTTGCCAAGTGTTGGGTACCTACAAAACATTGTTAAGCCTTCCCTGAACAAGACACATGATTGGTATAGAAGCCTTAAACCAAAGGGAATCAAGCAAGAAGTATTGCTATCCCAAATTGCAAAATTATAAAAATATATAGATCAACAATAAAAGATGTTAATAGCTCCAGATTTAACCATCCAAAATCTAGTACAATATAACAGAAATAAAGCTAGAAATGACTAATCAAACTTCCGATGTTTAAAACAAGAATTTGTTGGAATTAAAGGATTCTTATTAAGTGTTATTATAAGGTTATTCTGATATCCAAGTGGTTGTAGCAACCGATTTATACAACAACAATATCTAGCCACAAAAATGAACAAGTAAACCATCCAAATGATAACCAATAACGAGTAGAACAATTATTTAGGCTCACAAGTAAATTTCAGCGGAAGAATAGTGAGCAATAGATGATGAAAAAGTGATTTTACAACATCGCTAATAGATGTTGCATTAATTTGTAACAAAAAATGTAATTACTTGAATAAATAAGACACCCTTAGGGCACAAGAATGCTCGTAACATATAGAAAATTATCCAACTTGAACAATCAGAATATCTCGTAAATTCACGTATACCAATGCAAGAGTATTATATCTCCAATGCAACTTATACTAGTGGAAAATCAATTGGGTTATCGAGTCTCTTGTGTAGGAGCTATTTTTTACTTCTCTAAGGGTGTAATCCCTTTACTCCCTAGAGAAAACAAAACTAGCATACTAGTGGAAAATCAATTGGGTTATTGAGTCTCTTGTGTAGGAGCTATTTTTGTTACTTCTCTAAGGGTGTAATCCTTTTACTCCCTAGAGAAAACAAAACAAGCAAGGTAAATCTAGGAGGGTGTAGGCCCTTTTACTTCTCCTAGCAACCTTTGCAAAAAGATAACTTATTCAAAGACAACAAGGTACACTTTATGGAGGGTGTATTCCCTTATACTCGTCCAAGGGTCTAGACAATTCTATGTTTGAAACAATAAGAAACCAAACAAAAAATGCAGAAATTCCTTACCAATTCCAAGAATAACATAAAGAAACTCTTATTTATCAAGAGTATTCCACCAAAAAACCAAGAACAAGACTTCCAAGAGACAGTTCCTTAGTTATATTCACCAATAGACAAAATAATATCATCCAAGAGACATTCGTGAGAGAGATAAATCAAAATTCCCAAGTAGGGTGAACATTTCAACCACAAGTATGTAATTCTCAAGTGAGTTATGTCAAAATGAAATGTGATGTGACCTCTATTTATATGAGTTCACCTAAAATAGTTTGTCCACATTCATTATTTGAGGATGTTGACCTCAAAAAATTTCTTTCCTAAACAATACTTATTACCAAATTAAAATATCACAATGAAGAAAGCCCTAAAATGATGATGTCACTCCCTTAGGAGGTGACATAAGGGAATAGAAAGAAAAACATTGATATTGTTGAGGATTTTGTTGGGCATCCCAAGGCCAAATGTCAATGTGCTAGGGTATTCCTTCATGAAACATGCCATAACATCATTAAACACTTTTCACCACCAAACCCCGTCCTTCTAAGTGATGACATCATTCCCCAAAAGTGAAGTGTATGGCCTCCAAAATAAAACATTGGGAATAGGAAGGTTAGTGAGTCACCTCCAATGGATGATCGAATGCCTCCAAAGGAAACGCCCCTCATCCAATTTGTCCCAATGAGTGGGGTATGTCATTCACTCTATGGGCTTCATGCCCCGATGAAGGCCCAAGTAAGGCTTGTTCCGCCGCAAGTATCCACCAAGCAAGGTCCTACAAAGACAAGTAAATTCACCCTCCAAGGGTCTCAAGTCATATGTATCATGCCAAGTAAATCACATTTAATAAAAGAACCATCTAAACATATGCATCAAATCTACCCTTTCAAATCAAGCAAGTTCTCAAAGACCCTATGTAATTTGCCAAATTTAGATATGGGTGGGGTGTCATAATGTGCTATTGGGCGAACCAATTCATGAAGTAGGGGATGTTCCCAAGGAGAATCCTTTTTAGGTTATGTAATTAATGCAAGGTGGATGGGGTTAGAATTCTAGGCATGGGGTTTCATGATATACATGGATTGTATTGTCTCATTTATGGGTGCCTTTGTTGAGGGATAGCCACATCCTTTTCATCTTTTTGTTTTTAAAACATATTTTTCCAGCCCTTTATTAGCCATTCATTTTGCATGTGTTTCCAAGTTGAAAATAGTAAGGGGCACTAAAAGGAAATGCATAGCCCACATACACTCTACCTTGGTTTGCATGTTTTTCCAAGTTGAAGACAATAAGGGGCACTAAAAAGAAATGCATAGCCCACATACACTCTATCTTGGAAAGCATCATTGATCAATTAGTTATTTATTTTATGGGTCCCTCATTTTTTTTGAGAGGCATTTCATTTCTCTTGGGATCTTGGGGAGAGATTTTATTGCTTGATGTTTTTTCAAGGGCACCTCTGAGCCTAGTGGCCCCTTCTTTCCATGAAATGAGGTACATGCCCTTCTTGGGTCAATAAGCCTGAAAACTTAAAAGATGGGGAAACAAAGGGGAAGAAGTAATGGAAGGTGGCAAGTATGAGTGAGAATGGTATGATGACCCTTCAATGAGAGCCCCCAGTAGCAACCCTTTCCTTGAGGGTGGCCACTTACTAGGAAACCATGACACTCAACAAGGTGAAATAGAGAAAAAAACATAATTTCCATGCAACGCTCCATAATCAAAAGAAGATTCAATGCAACATATTCAAATGCTTCAAGTATTAAAGTGACACTTACCATGACATTTGACTTGTTACCTCATGGAGAAATATCCACTCAACATTGTCTTCCGGAAGCAATTTGGTGTGGTGAATGCCATCATGATGAATACAAAAGTATGGTGGTGAGGAGGGGCTCCGTCTGTGTGAGTGGACATTGTCAGTCAATCTATCTCTCCGTACTCCATATCTGCAACTTGAGGGCCTCAAGACATCATCTCCCTAGTTACCCCTAGAAATGGAGGGTAACAAAGCCATGGATCAATGTAGGCATTAAGATTGAGGAAAATATGACCAGTCAGATCACTCTATGTATAGAATGTATCATGACCATCAGATTAAATAACTACAAATGCATATTAAATAAACACTCTAAGAAACACACTTTTACTTAAAAACACATTATACAAAAGTATGGAGTGCCAAAG
The DNA here is from genome assembly GCA_010110895.2 of Picea sitchensis. NCBI lineage: Eukaryota > Viridiplantae > Streptophyta > Pinopsida > Pinales > Pinaceae > Picea > Picea sitchensis. The sequence continues at coordinate 143,753 of SNQJ01S0016314.1, read as the reverse complement.
ATACACATTCTTAAAGCTATGACTTAACACACTATGGGGTGCCAAAGATATAGAAAAATGAATGTACATGCATCCCATTGCCACTTTTTTTTTTGACAACCAACTTCTTGTAAGTAAGCTTTAACCTTTCCATACAAAACACTTAAAATGATGTTAATCCTTCAAATTAAAAATATAACCGTTCCCTCCCCTTCGAATTTGATCCATGTTAGACACTATCATGATTCATAAATATTTACCTATTTCATTTTCTAAATGAGACACGCATTCTTATGTTACCACGTTCATGTGTGGAGAGGCGTTGAAAGGTGAGGTATTGATTGTTAGTGCCCAACCTTATTCGTACTTGTGCAAATGATTCCTTTGCTTATCGTTTTTCGTTTATTTGTTCAAGTCTTCTGTCCCTCGGCAGCTTTAAAGGTTGCGTCCCCTGAAGGTCCTCTATGGCCTCGGAAGGTTGTGTTCTCTCAAGAGCCGATGCTAGTGGGAACATATTTTGTTTCTTTGTGCCTCGTCTCTCTTAATGAGAAGAGTACCTTCAATGCAACCTGGAACATAATTTGTTTCTTTGTGTATGGTTTATATGTCACTTGAAAATTGGATTTAATGCACGTAGTATCCATCCTTTAAAGTAGTTTGAACAAGTCAGAAATGACACTGACGGACTTGGGTTTTTATAATCAACTGCGTGTATGCAAGTAATTACATCGAAAGGCGTATACCTATTGATAATGGGCAGATTTAATAGGGGTTTAGTGCTTAATAAGTTTTTTATGGACAGGATTAAATATGGCTGGAATATTCTTAGTAGTCACACAAAATAAATGGCTGTGATTTCAATCATTAACTTTCTAACTGATTACCACTTAAGTGATTAACAGAAATTAAAATATTAACACTAGATAAATGAAGCTCAACACCAGATAAATGAAGCTCAACCGTTTATTTGTTAATCAATAATAAAATTTAATATATTCTTTTAAGAATTCTTTTCATCTTATCAACCTTTCGGCGTTAATCAACCACAATTATGTGGCTGTGCTAGTTATATACAAAACGATAAAATTTAGCCATCTGCTTCACGAGGGTCACGAGCCTTCCTAGATTACATATCTGTGGTGAAGTCTGCATGCGTCGAAAACTGACAAGAACTGAGCGAATTTTGCTTCGGCAAATGAACTGAAATTCGTCCCAAAAGGGAAACTGAAAGCGAAAGTGTGTTGTCGTAATGATTGGCGGGGAGATTTTGAGATATCAAATAAGTGAAAGCGTATTGTCGTAATGATTGGTGGAAAGAATATCTAGATTTCACATCGCAGTGCAGGATGAGTTAACATAATCCGTATAGAAGAACATGATTGATAGATTAATGTTGGCTCTCACTACCTGAATCATCGGGTCATTGGTAAAATTAAGCCACCCAACAGTCTCTTTATGATAAAAATTACAGCACTTTGAAATGCCATCATATGGTAGAAGAGTTGGTATACAGCACAATTACCAAAATTAAGATCACTTCGAGATCCAAAGAAAATTAAAAATTATTTGAGATTTAGGTAATGCTATTATTTTTGTTCGCCAAATGAAAGGACTATAATGCATAATGTATAAATATTTGTAATGCTTGAAATGGTTTATCTGGTCTTTAACCTAAGCATAAAGTCACTTGAAAGGTCCTATAAATGTCTAAACAGATAACAAATGCTATGTGTTTTTCTGTATTTGTTAATTGGGTTAGCATGCTGAGAGGCGAGTACGGGGGCTGGGGACAATCTGGCCCTCCACAGGATGATGAAACGTCAGACGCGGCGGATAGATATTGATGACATATCAGGACAGATTGCGATTCGAAACGAAGCAAATCAGTTGCTGAAATGTGCAATAGCAATCTCACCTTATATTTCCTTAATGAATTCTAAATCACCCACTGAAAGTATGGGGCCCCACACGATTTCTGTGGAGAACATGCTGCGTTGTGAAGATGAAGTCCATATGTCGATTTAAAGAAACGGGATGTGGATTGTGTGGTTGTTGTATTGTGGAGATCAGGACGTTTACCTGCGAACTAATTTATTAAGTTGAAAAGGGTATATTTATTAGAGATGGGCACAATTAATGATCTTTTAATCTTAAATTCTAATCTGATGGTTATGCATTCAAGATGCTGGTATATTCTTAGTCGTCCTCCAAAATCAATGGTTCAGATTTATTGTTGATAACTTCTTTGCATTTATAAATGCATCAGTTAACCTGTTTACTTTTTAACATTTACCTAATCATATTAAGAAGTTACTGTAACATCATATGATTGCCACGTTTAATTATTCTTCATACCTTTGTCAATGAAGGTTATGGGATTGAGATGTGGAAGGTTTTCTTTATGCATGGAAATGGCGTTTTTACTGAGTTTTTTTTAACGAGAAAGTTTTTTTTATCCGCTGTCCGCTTTAAGTCTTTCGACGTTCACCAGCCGCGTGTTAGCGGCTGTGCTAGTAGATACTACCAAGAGGGCACCGATTAAAGGGTGTCGGCCATTAATCGTCTTGCCAATCGATTGTTAACTTCAGCTATGTCACTTTTTTGTTTTGGTTTCGCTGGGGAGTAAGACGTTTGGCCTTCGTCAGTTAGAAATATGTGTCAAGTGTTCATGTCACTGGCTGGGCGCTGAGAAAAACAAATTTTGTTACAGAAGATGCACTGAAATCTGTCCTAAACAACAAAAGTGGGGAGAAACAGAATGGCCAAGGATGATTTACATAATTAGCATGCCATAATATACCACTTCTTTCATCTTAGAGATTTTATTAACGAAATTTATTTGGGAAAAAATTAAGCTGTGATTTTTTTTATTGAATTCTAGTGTCTCGTGTAAAGAAGAAAATTAACATTTAACATTGTTAAGATAATAACAAATTCTTAAAAACATTATAATGAAATTGATTATTGGAGAAATCTCAAAATATTGTGAGATGAAAAAATTAATGAGCATAACCTGTTGTGATGGAGTGACTTACTATTACATATGGTAAAAGTTACTCTAATATTTGACTTGTTATGGCATATTGTAAAAAGTATTATTATATTTGACTTGCTATTGCATATGGTAAAAATACTGTAATATTTTTTAAATTTGAAAAAATATTATATATACAAATATTTGAATTCTTTCAACAATCTTATTGAAAATTATTATAAGAATGGTTGCAAATCTATTTACCAAAATTACAACCATAAACACACATAAAAACTTGAAAGATCACTGCTTGTGAATGCCAATACAGAATCTTGTGAAATGAAGATGTAATGTATTTGGAAAATGAAATAAAACTGAAGTAATGTATATGCTATGGATAATGAAAACGCTCTTATATGATTCTTTGAATGTTTTATTCATTGTGATTCAATATGTTTTTAATGCTAAGGGATATGTAGATTTGATTTTGACCCATGTTTGGATGTGGATTAAAACATTTAAGCAGAAAAATCACTTTGAAACTGAGAGTTATATATATTTTTAATTATTTTGTTAAATGTTTTAAATTAAATATATTTTATTATTCTTTTTATTAAGAATTAGCTATTTATGTTATATAAATTAATTGAGAATCTTGTAAAACAAAAAAAACAAACAAAAAAAACATTATATTTTTTTTTAATAATGGTGTGTTTTACACTCTAGTATAGAGAAGATGTTGCAATGTAACATTATATTACATTACAATAATAAAAAAATAGTAAATAATTATATATTGTACCATTACATCTAAAATATTCAATGAACATTAAACCTAAAGCATCATTTATTTAGAAAGATAAAATCTCTTAAAGTGTGATTTTTTTTTTTCATTTAATATGAAGGACTTAATATATGACATGGAATTAAATGAAAAAAAAAGTTACACCTTAAGAAATTTGATCTCTAGATATTTGATAGATCGAGATTTAAGATGTATTTACCTTAATTGAGTATATTCAAACTAGTCAAATATAGATGAATTCATTATTTTACACTTTAATATTATTTTATAAAATATGGTTTTAATTTTCTATGTTGTTAAATATAATAGTGTGATGTGAATGATGTGGATAAATATCTATTATTATTAGTCAAAATTAAGACTTGTGCCGGCTTACTATGAACATAATCTCAACTAGGGTTGTTGGTCAAGAATTTCTTAATGTAATAGTGAGAGTTTTGTTTGTGGAAATCTATAATGTAGAAGAAATTGCATTTCCCACTTAAGATACATATAGTTATATAGATTAGATAAAATAAATGGAAAATTATTTTGAATTTGAACAAGTTAAAGATCTTATGAGAGTAAGATTTGTATGTACAAGGTTGAAAATTCATGCTTATTTATGATGAAATAATTAACAATTAGAATGGGAATATGAAGGAAAAGAGTAAACTAAAACTTAAAAGATAATGGTAGGAAAGTTGAAAATAATTTTTTTCCATATAGGTTATTCTTTAAATATATTGAGAAGATTGTATAGTTTGGAGCTAGTGAAGGTGATTGTGGAGGGGTACACCAAAGAATTCTATAGAGTTTATATAAGGTCTAGACAAAACGAGGAGAGTCAAAATTCGATTGCCAAGTATGTGAATGGTTTGAGGTATGTCATTCAAGTTGAATTTGATGTGTTAAATTTTCATTTAGTTGCATAATACTATCAAGAATCCTTGAGAATTAAGAGTGTTGGCATGTTTATAGGAACAACAATGATGCATTTGTCATTGAAGGCAAGAACACCCAGGAAGGATAAGCTCAGGAGGAGGAGCACGTAGAGGGAGAACATATCTCGAGTGTTAGATACGAGCGCGAGGTTCAACCATCGTTGGATCCAGGAGAACCTGGACGTTCTTTAAAGTGCAAGGAGAAGCGGGCTTACAAAATCCTGAACGCAGGTGGTCCATCCATTATCAAAGAGGACACGTGGCGAAAGATCAGAGCATGCCAAAGACTCTGTTTTGGAGTTTCACAGATCGAAAAATCCAAAGGAAGGAGGTGTTCTAACCTCTTGAACTCACGATATGCGATATCCTGAAATGATCTGGGCTGTTGGATCGAGGATTGATCTAGACCGTTGATTAGGCACGACGAAGGCTTGTGAAGTTGTGAAATTGCGATAAAATCTTGACTGTTGATCCAAGAGGGACACGTGGAAAGTGATAGTTTTTCGCTGACTGAAAGGTCAAAGGAAGGAGGCTCCTAACCTCTCTAACTCGCGATATGCGAAATCATGAAATAATCGTAGCCGTTGGATCAAGGAAAAATCTAGGCCACTAGATCCAGGAGGTAGATTGTGACAGACCACGTCAACAAGGATAGGTGGAAGCCTATGTCAGCAATGACACGTGGCATGATCAAGCAACGACAAGTGTCAAGTTGATTTGGCATTTCAAGAACGTGAAAATCATGAATATGAATGACATGTGGCAACTAATAGGCTTGTGACACGTCATTGAGTGACGCAAGAATGATGTCACTCTGGGAGTTCAGTTTTGGGAGTTTTAGTATCAACACTCCCCTAAAGTCCCAAAAGATGAAGTTCCGGGGCGATGGATAACCGTCTGATCACCACGGAATGTGGACCCTTGATCTGAAGAGTGAAACGCTCAAATGATTAGCAAGTGGTCATAGGTTGTGGTCACATTGTCGAGAGTTGGAGGAAGGCACTAACAACTAAGCTCCATTTCAGAGATCGTGATATGGAGAGTCGTGAAGTCTCACCAAAATATTGTCGAAATCAAGAAACACAAAACAACGATTCAATATGAGTTGTTGATCAAGAGAAAGCGTGAATTGTTGATCTGGCTCCATTTTCAGATTTTTGGCAATCACAACTTGGAGTGTCAAGACCCTTCATCACAGGAATGCCGAAATGCGAAACGCCTTTTTGGTGTAGGCTGTGGTCATCGCCGGTGGTTATGTGAGGGGAAGGAGCTAGCATAGCTAGGCTCCATTTCGGGTACCGGAAGTGGAGGAGTCAAGGAGACTCACGAAAAAATTCCCGAATTATGAATTGCAAAATCCCTTTATGGATAAGCGCTTGGTCATTGTCGTGGGCACGTGAAGGAAGGAGCTAGCATAGCTAGGCTCCATTTCAGGGTTCACAATATGAGGAGTCAAGGAGACTCACGAGAGAAAACCTGAAATGAAAAATCATGAAATTCATTTTTGGTTAGGCCTGTGGTCATAACCAAGGTCACATTGTCAAAGGTTTAAGGGAGGAGCTAGCATGCAACTAAGCTCCATTTCGGAGATTGTGACTTGGAGAGTCGAGATGCCTCATCCTCAGATCCCCGAAACGCGAGTCGCGAAAGCGCCTTATAAATAGGCGTTTGGTCACCACCTGAGGCCACATGTGAAAGGAAAGGTGAAAGGTGCCAAAGGCATAAGGCTAGAGAGGTTTGCAGTGTAACTGCTAGAAATCACTGATGGTTTCTGCTAGAGGAATCAAAGAGACTTAAGGGTGATCGCAAGAGAAGGTGAAGTGTCTCAAGGCAACTGTCAGTAGAGTGTAGACTCATCATAGAGTCGAATGACAGATGGAAATGGGTCAAAGACTGTTACTTCCAGGAAAAGTATGCTTGTGACATGTCATTGAGTGACACAAGAATGACGTCACTCCGGGAGTTCAGTTTTGGGAGTTTTAGTATCAACACTCCCCTAAAGTCCCGAAAGATGAAGTTCTGGGGCGATGGATAGCCGTCCGATCACCATTGAATGTGGACTGTTGATCTGAAGAGTGAAGCGCTCAAATGATTAGCGAGTGGTTATAGGTTGTGGTCACATCATTGAGAGTTGGAGGAAGGTGCTAACAACTAAGCTCCATTTCAGAGATCGCGATATGGAGAGTTGTGAAGTCTCACCACAATATTGTCAAAATCGAGAAACACAAAACAACGATTCAATCTGAGTCGTTGATCAAGAGAAAGCATGGACTGTTGATCTGGCTCCATTTTCAGATTTTTGGCGATCACAACTTGGAGTGTCGAGACCCTTCATCACAGGAATGCCGAAATGCGAAACGCCTTTTAGGCATAGGCTATGGTCATCGCCGGTGGTTATGTGAGGGGAAGGAGCTAGCGTAGCTAGGCTCCATTTCAGGTACCGGAAGTGGAGGAGTCAAGAAGACTCACAAAAAAATTCCCGAATTGTGAATTGCAAAAGCCCTTTATGGATAAGCGCTTGGTCATCGTCATGGGCACGTGAAGGAAGGAGCTAACATAGCTAGGCTCCATTTCAGGGTTCACAATATGAGGAGTCAAGGAGACTCACGAGAGAAAACCCGAAATGAAAAATTGTGAAATGCCTTTTTGATTAGGCCTGTGGTCATAACCAAGGTCACATTGTTGAAGGTTTAAGGGAGGAGCTAGCATGCAACTAAGCTCCATTTCAGAGATTGCGACTTGGAGAGTTGAGATGCCTCATTCTCAGATCCCCAAAACACGAGTCACGAAAGCGCTTTATAAATAGGAGTTTGGTCACCACCTGAGGCCACATGTAAAAGGAAAGGTGAAATGTGCCAAAGGCATAAGGCTGGAGAGGTTTGCAGTGTAACTGCTAGAAATCACTGATGGTTTCTGCTAGAGGAATCGAAGAGACTTAAGGGTGATCGCCAGAGAAGGTGAAGTGTCTCAAGGCAACTGTCAGTAGAGTGTAGACTCATCATAGAGTCGAATGACAGATGGAAATGGGTCAAAGACTGTTACTTCCAGGAAAAGAAAATAAGCTCAGAATAAATGGGCATACATGCAGAACAAATAGGGAGGA